>JAPZAG010000508.1:0-67318 GCA_027475135.1 Bactrocera correcta
CTTAAATATGTTAAACTAATTATTTGAAGCATTTCGATATCGTTTACTAAATGCGTATGTACAGCAATATCGACTTTATACCTAAATATAAGATAACGGAATTCATTTAAATATACTGCCGTTATGCCGTTATGGCTTTATGCAAACTTCATTAAGATAAAGAAGGTTAATTAACTTAAATATGCTAAACCAGTTTTTTGAAGCATTTCGATATATATTGCTCAATGTGTAAATACAAGGAAATCGACATTATACCTAAATATAAAATTATAACATTACGGAATTCTTCTAAATGCACTGCCGTTATGCTGTTAAGGCTTTATGTAGACTTCAGTAAGCTAAAAAGCGTTTATTAACTCAATATGTTAAACTAATGATTTGCAGCATTTCGTTATCGATTGCTAAATGTTTATATACAAGAAAATTGACTGTATACTTAAACATAAGACTGCGGAATTCTTCCAAATGTACTGTCGTTATGCCGCCATGGCTTTATATCAACTTCAATACGTTAAAGAAGGTTAATTAACTGAAATATGTTAAACTAATGATCTGAAGCATTTCGATATCGATTGCTAAATGCGTATATACAACCAAATCGACTTTATACCTAAATATAAGATTACGGAATTCTTCTAAATGCACTGTCGTTATGCCGCCATGGCTTTATATCACCTTCATTACGTTAAAGAAGGTTAATCAACTTAAATATGTTAAACTAGTTATTTGAAGCATTTCGATATCGATTGCTTAATGCATATGTACCAGAAAATCGACTTTATACCTAAATATATGACTACGGAATTCTTCCAAATGTACTGCCGTTATGCCGCCATGGCTTTATATCAACTTCAATACGTTAAAAAAGGTTAATTAACTTTAATATGTTAAACTAATGATTTGAAGCATTTCGATATCGATTGCTAAATGCATGTATACAACAAAATCGACTTTATAACTAAATATAAGATAACGGAATTCATATAAATATACCGCCGTTATGATGCTAAGGCTTTATGTAAACTTAATTAAGATAAAGAAGGTTAATTAACTTAAATATGCTAAACCAGTTATTTGAAGCATTTCGATATATATTGCTAAATGTGTAAATACAAGAAAATCGACTTTATACCTAAATATAAAATTATAACATTACGGATATCTTCTAAATGCACTGCCGTTATACTGTTAAGGCTTTATGTTGACTTCAGTAAGCTAAAAAGCGTTTATTAACTTAATATGTTAAACTAATGATTTGAGGCATTTCGATATCGATAGCTTAATGTGTAATGTACAAGAAAATCGACTTTAGACATAAATATAAGACTACGGAATTCTTCCAAATATATTGTCGTTATGCCGCCATGGCTTTATGTTAACTTCAGTTCGTTAAAGAAGGTTTATTAACTTAAATATGTTAAACTAATGATTTGAAGCATTTCGATCTCGATTGCCGAATATGTAAATACAAGAAAATCGAATTTATACCTAAACATAAGATTAAGGAATTCTTCCAAATGTACTGTCGTTATGCCGCCATGGCTTTATATCAACTTCAATACGTTAAAGAAGGTTAATTAACTTAAATATGTTAAACTAATGATTTGAAGCACTTCGATATCGATTGCTAAATGCGTATATTTATACAACAAAATTGACTTTATACCTAAATATAAGATTACGGAATTCTTCTAAATGCACTGCCGTTATGCCGCCATTGCTTTATGCCAACTTCAGTCCGTTAAAGAAGGTTAATTAACTTAAATATGTTAAGCTAATCATTTGAAGCATTTCGATATGGATTGCTATATGTGTATATACAAAAAAATTGACTTTATGCCTAAATATAAGATTACGGAATTCTTCTACATGCACTGCCGTTATGCCGCCATGGCTTTATGTTAACTTCAGTGCGTTAAAGAAGCGTTATTAACTTAAATATATTAAACTAATGATTTGAAGCATTTCGATATCGATTGCTAAATGAGTATATACAAGAAAATCGACTTTATACCTGAATATAAGATGACGGAATTCTTCCAAATGCACTGCCGTTACGCCGTTAAGGCTTTTGTAGACTTTAGTAAGATAAAGGGGGTTAATTAACTTAAATATGTTAAACTAATGATTTGAAGCATTTCGATATCGATTGCTAAATGTGTATGTACAACAAAATCGACTTTATACCTAAATATAAGATAACGGAATTCATATAAAATACTTCAGTAAGATAAAGAAGGTTAATTAACTTAAATATGCTAAACCAGTTATTTGAAGCATTTCGATATCGATTGTTAAGTGTGTAAATAAAAGAAAATCGACTTTATATCTAAATATAAATTGTAACATTACGGAGTTCTTCTAAATGCACTGCCGTTATACCGTTAAGGCTTTATGTAGACTTTAGTAAGCTAAAAAGCGTTTAATAACTTAATATGTTAAACTAATGATATGAAGCATTTCGGTATCGATAGCTAAATGTGTATATACAAGAAAATCGACTTTATACATAAATATAAGATTACGGAATTCTTCTACATGCACTGCCGTTACGCCGCCATGGCTTTATATCACCTTCATTGCGGTAAAGAAGGTTAACTAACTTAAATATATTAAACTAATGATTTGAAGCATTTCGATATCGTTTGCTAGATGTGTATGTACAACAAAATCGACTTTATACTTAAATATAAGATAACGAAATTCATATAGATATACTGCTGTTATGCCGTTATTGCTTTATGTAAACTTCAGTAAGATAAAGAAGATTTATTAGGTTAAATATGTTAAACTAATGATTTGAAGCATTTCGATATCGCTTGCTAAATGTGTATATACAAGAAAATCGACTTTATACCTAAATATAAAATTACGGAATACTTCTAAATGCACTGCCGTTATGCTGCCATGGATATATGCCAACTTCAGATCGTTAAAGAAGGTTTATTAACATAAATATGTTAAACTAATGAGTTGAAGCATTTCGATATCGATTGCTAAATGCGTATATACAACCAAATCGACTTTATACCTAAATATAAGATTACGGAATTCTTCTAAATGCACTGTCGTTATGCCGCCATGGCTTTATATCACCTTCATTACGTTAAAGAAGGTTAATCAACTTAAATATGTTAAACTAGTTATTTGAAGCATTTCGATATCGATTGCTTAATGCATATGTACCAGAAAATCGACTTTATACCTAAATATATGACTACGGAATTCTTCCAAATGTACTGCCGTTATGCCGCCATGGCTTTATATCAACTTCAATACGTTAAAGAAGGTTAATTAACTTTAATATGTTAAACTAATGATTTGAAGCATTTCGATATCGATTGCTAAATGCGTATATACAACCAAATCGACTTTATACCTAAATATAAGATTACGGAATTCTTCTAAATGCACTGTCGTTATGCCGCCATGGCTTTATATCACCTTCATTACGTTAAAGAAGGTTAATCAACTTAAATATGTTAAACTAGTTATTTGAAGCATTTCGATATCGATTGCTTAATGCATATGTACCAGAAAATCGACTTTATACCTAAATATATGACTACGGAATTCTTCCAAATGTACTGCCGTTATGCCGCCATGGCTTTATATCAACTTCAATACGTTAAAAAAGGTTAATTAACTTTAATATGTTAAACTAATGATTTGAAGCATTTCGATATCGATTGCTAAATGCATGTATACAACAAAATCGACTTTATAACTAAATATAAGATAACGGAATTCATATAAATATACCGCCGTTATGATGCTAAGGCTTTATGTAAACTTAATTAAGATAAAGAAGGTTAATTAACTTAAATATGCTAAACCAGTTATTTGAAGCATTTCGATATATATTGCTAAATGTGTAAATACAAGAAAATCGACTTTATACCTAAATATAAAATTATAACATTACGGATATCTTCTAAATGCACTGCCGTTATACTGTTAAGGCTTTATGTAGACTTCAGTAAGCTAAAAAGCGTTTATTAAATTAATATGTTAAACTAATGATTTGAGGCATTTCGATATCGATAGCTTAATGTGTATATACAAGAAAATCGACTTTATACATAAATATAAGATTACGGAATTCGTCTACATGCACTGCCGTTACGCCGCCATGGCTATAAGCCAACTTCAGATCGTTAAAGAAGGCTAATTAACATAAATATGTTAAACGTATGATTTGAAGCATTTCGATATCGATAGCTAAATGTGTATATACAAGAAAATCGACTTTATACCTAAATATAAGATTACGGAATTCTTCTCCATGCACTGCCGTTATGCCGCCATGGAATTATATCACCTTCATTACGTTGAAGAAAGTTAATTTACTTAGATATGTTAAACTAATGATTTGATTTTATACCTGAATATAAGATAACGGAATTCTTCCAAATGCACTGCCGTTACGCCGTTAAGGCGTTTGTAGACTTTAGTAAGATAAAGGGGGTTAATTAACTTAAATATGTTAAACTAATGATTTGAAGCATTTCGATATCGATTGCTAAATGTGTATGTACAAGAAAATCGACTTTATACCTAAATATAAGATAACGGAATTCATATAAAATACTTCAGTAAGATAAAGAAGGTTAATTAACTTAAATATGCTAAACCAGTTATTTGAAGCATTTCGATATCGATTGTTAAGTGTGTAAATACAAGAAAATCGACCTTATATCTAAATATAAATTGTAATCGGATTCTTCTAAAGCATGCCGTTATACCGTTAAGGCTTTATGTAGACTTTAGTAAGCTAAAAAGCGTTTATTAACTTAGTATGTTAAACTAATGATATGAAGCATTTCGATATCGATAGCTAAATGTGTATATACAAGAAAATCGACTTTATACATAAATATAAGATTACGGAATTCGTCTACATGCACTGCCGTTACGCCGCCATGGCTATAAGCCAACTTCAGATCGTTAAAGAAGGCTAATTAACATAAATATGTTAAACGTATGATTTGAAGCATTTCGATATCGATAGCTAAATGTGTATATACAAGAAAATCGACTTTATACCTAAATATAAGATTACGGAATTCTTCTCCATGCACTGCCGTTATGCCGCCATGACTTTATGCCAACTTCCGTTCATTAAAGAAGGTTAACTAACTTAAGTATGTTAAACGAATGATTTGAAGCATTTCGATATCGATAGATAAATGTGTATATACAAGAAAATCGACTTTATACCTAAATATAAGATAACGGAATTCTTCTAAAAGCACTGCCGTTATGCCGCCATGGCCTTTAGCCAACTTCAGTTCGTTAAAGAAGGTTTATTAACTTAAATATGTTAAACTAATAAGTTGAAGCATCTCGATATCGATCGCTTAATGTGTATATACAAGAAAATCGACTTTTTACATAAATATAAGACTACGGAATTCTTCCAAATGTACTGTCGTTATGCCGCCATGGCCTTAAGCCAACTTCAGTTCGTTAAAAAAGGGTTATTAACTTAAATATGTTAAACCAGTTATTTGAAGCATTTCGATATCGATTGCTTAATGCATATATACCAGAAAATCGACTTTATACCTAAATATAAGCCTACGGAATTCTTCCAAATTTACTGCCGTTATGCCGTCATGGCTTTATATCACCTTCATTACAATAAAGAAGGTTAATTAAATAAATATGTTAAACTAATGATTTGACGCATTTCGATATCGACTGCTTAATGTGTATGTACAACAAACTCTACTTTATACCTAAATATAAGATAACGGAATTCATATAAATATACTGCCGTTATGCCGTTATGGCTTTATGTAAACTTCATTAAGATAAAGAAGGTTAATTAACTTAAATATGTTAAACTAATGATTTGAAGCATTTCAATATCGATAGCTAAATGTGTATATACAAGAAAATCGACTTTATACCTAAATATAAGATTACGGAATTCTTCTAAAAGCACTGCCGTTATGCCGCCATGGCCTTTAGCCAACTTCAGTTCGTTAAAGAAGGTTTATTAACTTAAATATGTTAAACTAATGATTTGAAGCATTTCGTTATCGATTGCTAAATGTTTATATACAAGAAAATCGACTTTATACCTAAATGTAAGACTACGGAATTCTTCCAAATGTATTGTCGTTATGCCGCCATGGCTTTATATCAACTTCAATACGTTAAAGAAGGTTAATTAACTTAAATATGTTAATCTAATGATTTGAAGCATTTCGATATCGATTGCTAAATGCGTATATACAACAAAATTGACTTTATACCTAAATATAAGATTACGGAATTCTTCTAAATGCACTGCCGTTATACCGTTAAGGCTTTACGTAGACTTCAGTAAGCTAAAAAGCGTTTATTGACTTTATATGTTAAACTAATGATATGAAGCATTTCGATATCGATAAATAAATGTGTATATACAAGAAAATCGACTTTATACCTAAATATAAGATTACGGATTTCTTCTACATGCACTGCCGTTATGCCGCCATGGCTATATGCCAACTTCAGATC
Organism: Bactrocera correcta; assembly: GCA_027475135.1. Lineage (NCBI taxonomy): Eukaryota > Metazoa > Arthropoda > Insecta > Diptera > Tephritidae > Bactrocera > Bactrocera correcta. The sequence goes on from JAPZAG010000508.1 coordinate 6,511, forward strand.
GTTAAAGAAGGTTTATTAACATAAATATGTTAAACGAATGATTTGAAGCATTTCGATATCGATAGCTAAATGTGTATATACAAGAAAATCGACTTTATACCTAAATATAAGACTGCGGAATTCTTCCAAATGTACTGTCGTTATGCCGCCACGGCTTTATATCAACTTCAATACGTTAAAGAAGGTTAACTAACTAAATATGTTAAACTACTGATTTGAAGATTTTCAATATCAATTGCTAAATGTGTATGTACAACAAAATCGACTTTATACCTAAATATAAAATAACGGAATTCATATAAATATACTGCTGCTATGCCGTTATGGCTTTATGTAAACTTCAGTAAGATAAAGAAGGTTAATTAACTGAAATATGCTAAACCAGTTATTTGAAGCATTTCGATATCGATTGCTAAATGTGTAAATACAAGAAAATCGACTTTATACTTAAATATAAGATTACGTAATTCCTCTAAATGCTTTGCCGTTATGCCGTTAAGCCGTTTGTAGACTTCAGTAAGCTAAAAAGCGTTTATTAACTTAATATGTTAAACTAATGATATGAAGCATTTCGATATCGATATCTAAATGTGTATATACAAGAAAATCGACCTTATACCTAAATATAAGATTACGGAATTCTTCTACATGCACTGCCGTTATGCCGCCATGGCTATATGCCAACTTCAGACCGTTAAAGAAGGTTTTTTAACATAAATATGTTAAACGAATGATTTGAAGCATTTCGATATCGATAGCTAAATGTGTATATACAAGAAAATCGACTTTATAGCTAAATATAAGATTACGGAATTCTTCCAAATTTACTGTCGTTATGCCGCCATGGCTATATGCCAACTTCAAATGTTAAAGAAGGTTAATTAACTTAGATATGTTAAACAAACAATTTATAGCATTTCGTTATCGATTGCTAAATGTGTATTTACAAGAAAATCGAATTTATACCTAAACATAAGATTACGGAATTCTCCCAAATGTACTGTCGTTATGGCTTTATATCAACTTCAATACGTTAAAGAAGGTTAAATAACTTAAATATGTTAAACTAACGAGTTGAAGCATTTCGATATCGCTTGCTAAATGTGTATTTACAAGAAAATCGAATTTATACATAAACATAAGATAACGGAATTCTTCCAAATGTACTGTCGTTATGGCTTTATATCAACTTCAATATGTTAAAGAAGGTTAATTAACTTAAATATGTTAAACTAATGATTTGAAGCATTTCGATATCGCTTGCTAAATGAGTATATACAAGAAAGTCGAATTTATACCTAAATATAAGATAACGGAGTTCTTCTAAATGCAGTGCAGTTATACCGTTAAGGCTTTATGTAGACTTCAGTGCGTTAAAGAAGGTTTATTAACTTAAATATGTTAAACTTATGAGATGAAGCATTTCGATATCGATTGCTAAATGTGTATATACAAGAAAATCGACTTTATAGCTAAATATAAGATAACGGAATTCTTCCAAATATACTGTCGTTATGCCGCCATGGCTATATGCCAACTTCAGATCGTTAAAGAAGGTTAATTAACTTAAAAATGTTAAACTAATGATTTGAAGCATTTCGATATCGATTGCTAAATGCGTATGTACAACAAACCGACTTTATACCTAAATATAAGTTTACGGAATTCTTCCAAATGCACTGCCGTTATGCCGTTGTGGCTTTATATAAACATTTATTAAGATAAAGAAGGTTAATTAACTTAAATATGCTTTAAAACCCGTTATTTGAAGCATTTCGATATATATTGCTAAATGTGTAAATACAAAAAAATCGACTTTATACCTAAAATAAAAATACATTACGGAATTTTTCTAAATGCATTGCCGTTATACTGTTAAGGCTTTATGTAGACTTCAGTAAGCTAAAAAGGTTAATTAACTTAATATGTTAAACTAATGATTTGAAGCATTTCGATTTTCGATTGCTAAATGTGTTATATACAAGAAAATCGACTGTATACTTAAACATAAGACTGCGGAATTCTTCCAAATGCACTGTCGTTATGCCGCCATGGCTTTATATCAACTTCAATACGTTAAAGAAGGTTAATTAACTGAAATATGTTAAACTAATGATCTTTAAGCATTTCGATATCGATTGCTAAATGCGTAGATACCAGAAAATCGAATTTATACCTAAATATAAGACTTTCGGAATGCTTCCAAATGCACTGTCGTTATGCCGCCATGGCTTTATATCAACCCTTCATTACGTTAAAGAAGGTTAATTAACTTAAATATGTTAAACTAATTATTTGAAGCATTTCGATATCGTTTACTAAATGCGTATGTACAGCAATATCGACTTTATACCTAAATATAAGATAACGGAATTCAATTAAATATACTGCCGTTATGCCGTTATGGCTTTATGCAAACTTCATTAAGATAAAGAAGGTTAATTAACTTAAATATGCTAAACCAGTTTTTTGAAGCATTTCGATATATATTGCTCAAATGTGTAAATACAAGGAAATCGACATTTATACCTAAATATAAAATTATAACATTACGGAATTCTTCTAAATGCACTGCCGTTATGCTGTTAAGGCTTTATGTAGACTTCAGTAAGCTAAAAAGCGTTTATTAACTCAATATGTTAAACTAATGATTTGCAGCATTTCGATTTTCGATTGCTAAATGTTTATATACAAGAAAATCGACTGTATACTTAAAATAAGACTGCGGAATTCTTCCAAATGTACTGTCGTTATGCCGCCATGGCTTTATATCAACTTCAATACGTTAAAGAAGGTTAATTAACTGAAATATGTTAAACTAATGATTTGAAGCATTTCGATATCGATTACTAAATGCGTATGTACAGCAATATCGACTTTATACCTAAATATAAGATAACGGAATTCATTTAAATATACTGCCGTTATGCCGTTATGGCTTTATGCAAACTTCATTAAGATAAAGAAGGTTAATTAACTTAAATATGCTAAACCAGTTATTTGAAGCATTTCGATATATATTGCTAAATGTGTAAATACAAGAAAATCGACTTTATACCTAAATATAAAATTATAACATTACGGATTCTTCTAAATGCATTGCCGTTATACCGTTAAGGCTTTATGTAGACTTCAGTAAGCTAAAAAGCGTTTATTAACTTAATATGTTAAACTAATGATTTGAGGCATTTCGATATCGATAGCTAAATGTGTTTTATACAAGAAAATCGACTTTATACATAAATATAAGACTACGGAATTCTTCCAAATGTATTGTCGTTATGCCGCCATGGCTTTATGACAACTTCCGTTCGTTAAAGAAGATTAATTAACTTAAATATGTTAAACTAATGATTTTGAAGCATTTCGATATCGATAGCTAAAGTGTATTCTTCCAAAGAACTCCCAAACCTTTTGGCTTTATGTAAACTTCAGTAAGATAAAGAAGGTTTATTAACTTAATATGTTAAACTATTGATTTGAAGCATTTCGATATCGATTGCTTAATGTGTATATACAACAAAATCGACTTTATACCTAAATATAAGATTACGGAATTCTTCCAAATCAACTGTCGTTATGCCGCCATGGCTTTATATCAACTTCAATACGTTAAAGAGGGTTAAATAACTTAAATATGTGAAACTAATGATTTGAAGCATTTCAACAAAATCGAGTTTATACCTAAATATAATATTACGGACTTCTTCTAAATGCACTGTCGTTATGCCGCCATGGCTTTATATCTCCTTCATTACGGTAAAGAAGGTTAATTATCTTAAATATGCTAAACCAGTTATTTGATGCATTTCGATATCGATTGCTAAATGTGTAAGTACAATAAAATCGACTTTATACCTAAAAATAAATGTATAACATTACGGAATTCTTCTAAATGCACTGCCGTTATACCGTTAAGGCTTTATGTAGACTTCTGTAAGCTAAAAAGCGTTTATTAACTTAATATGTTAAACTAAGGATTTGAAGCATTTCGATATCGATAGCTAAATGTGTATATACTAGAAAATCGACTTTATACCTAAATATAAGATAACGGAATTCTTCTAAATGCACTTCCGTTATGCCGCCATGGATATATGCATACTTCAGATCGTTAAAGAAGGTTTATTAACATAAATTAATTAAACTAATGAGTTGAAGCATTTCGATATCGATCGCTAAATGTGTATATACAAGAAAATCGACTTTTTACATAAATATAAGACTACGCAATTCTTCAAAATGGACTGTCGTTATGCCGCCATGGCTTTATATCACCTTGATTACATTAAAGAAGGTTAATTAACTTAAATATGTTAAACTAATGATTTGAAGCTTTTCGATACCGATTGCTAAATGTGTATGGACAACAAAATCGACTTTATACCTAAATATAAGATAACGGAATTCATATAAATATACTCCCGTAATGCCGTTATGGCTTTATGTAAACTTCAGTAAGATAAAGAAGGTTAATTAACTTAAATATGCTAAACCAGTTATTTTAAGCATTTCGATATCGATTGCTAAATGTGTATATATAAGAAAATCGACTTTATACCTAAATATAAAATGATAACATTACGGAACTCTTCTAAATGCACTGCCGTTATACTGTTAAGGCTTTATGTAGACTTCAGTAAGCTAAAAAGCGTTTATTAACTTAATATGTTAACCTAATGATATGAAGCATTTCGATATCGATAGCTTAATGTGTATATACAAGAAAATCGACTTTATACTTAAATATAAGATTACGGAATTCTTCTCCATGCACTGCCGTTATGCCGCCATGGCTATATGCCAACTTCAGATCGTTAAAGAAGGTTTATTAACATAAATATGTTAAACGACTGATTTGAAGCATTTCGATATCGATAGCTAAATGTGTATATACAAGAAAATCGACTTTATACCTAAATACAAGATTACGGAATTCTTCTAAATGCACTGCTGTTATGCCGCCATGGCTATATGCCCACTTCAGATCGCTAAAGAAGGTTTATTAACATAAATATGTTAAACTAATGATTTGAAGATTTTCAATATCGATTGCTAAAGGTGTAAATACAAGAAAGTCGACTTTATACCTAAATATAAAATTATAACATTACGGAATTCTTCTAAATGCCCTGCCGTTATACTGTTAAGGCTTTATGTAGACTTCAGTAAGCTAAAAAGCGTTTATTAGCTTAATATGTTAAACTTATGATTTGAAGCATTTCGATATCGATAGCTAAATGTGTATATACAAGAAAATCGACTTTATACGTAAATATAAGACTACGGAGTTCTTCCAAATGTATTGCCGTTATGTCGCCATGGCTTTATGCCAACTTCCGTTCGTTAAAGAATTTTTATTAACTTAAATATGTTAAAGTAATGATTTGAAGCATTTCGATATCGATTGCTAAATGTGTATATACAAGAAAATCGACTTTATACCTAAATAAAAGATAACTGAATTCTTCTAAATGCACTGTCGTTATGCCGTTAAGGCTTTATGTAGACTTCAGTGCGATAAAGAAGGTTTATTAACTTAAATATGTTAAACTAGTGATTTGAAGCATTTCGGTATCGATTGCTAAATGTGTATAAACAAGAAAATCGGCTTTATACCTAAATATAAGATTACGGAACTCTTCTACCTGCACTGTCGTTATGTTGCCATGGTTTTATATCATCTTCATTATTTTAAAGAAGGTTAATTACCTTAAATATGTTAAACTAATGATTTGAAGCATTTCGATATCGATTGCTAAATGCGTATGTACAACAAAATCGACTTTATACCTAAATATAAGATAACGGAATTTATTTAAATATACTGCCGTTATGCCGTTATGGCTTGATGTAAACTTCATTAAGATAAAGAAGGTTAATTAACTTAAATATGCTAAACCAGTTTTTTGAAGCATTTCGATATATATTGCTCAATGTGTAAATACAAGAAAATCGACTTTATACCTAAATATAAAATTATAACATTACGGAATTCTTCTAAATGCACTGCCGTTATACTGTTAAGGCTTTATGTAGACTTCAGTAAGCTAAAAAGCGTTTATTAACTTAATATTTTAAACTAATGATTTGAAGCATTTGATATCGATAGCTAAATGTGTATATACAAGAAAATCGACTTTATATGTAAATATAAGACTACGGAGTTCTTCCAAATGTATTGCCGTTATGTCGCAATGGCTTTATGCCAACTTCCGTTCGTTAAAGAAGGTTTATTAACTGAAATATGTCAAAGTAATGATTTGAAGCATTTCGATATCGATTGCTGAATGTGTATATACAAGAAATTCGACTTTATACCTAAATAAAAGATAACTGAATTCTTCTAAATGCACTGCCGTTATGCCGTTAAGGCTTTATGTAGACTTCAGTGCGTTAAAGAAGGTTTATTAACTTAAATATGTTAAACTAGTGATTTGAAGCATTTCGGTATCGATTGCTAAATGTGTAAAAACCAGAAAATCGGCTTTATACTTCAATATAAGATTACGGAACTCTTCTACCTGCACTGTCGTTTTGCCGCCATGGCTTTATGTCACCTTTATTACGTCAAAGAAGGTTAATTAACTTAAATATGTTAAACTAATGATTTGAGGCATTTCGATATCGATTGCTAAATGCGTATGTACAACAAAATCGACTTTATACCTAAACATAAGATAACGGAATTCATATAAATATACTGCCGTTATGCCGTTATGGCTTTATGTAAACTTCACTAAGATAAAGAAGGTTAATTAACTTAAATATGCTAAACCAGTTTTTTGAAGCATTTCGATATATATTGCTAAGTGTGTAAATACAAGAAAATCGACTTTATACCTAAATATAAAATTATAACATTACGGAGTTCTTTTAAATGCACTGCCGTTATACTGTTAAGGCTTTATGTAGACTTCAGTAAGCTAAAAAGCGTTTATTAACTTAATATGTTAAACTAATTATTTGAAGCATTTCGATATCGATAGCTAAATGTGTATATACAAGAAAATCGACTTTATACATAAATATAAGACTACGGAATTCTTCCAAATGTATTGTCGTTATGTCGCCATGGCTTTATGCCAACTTCCGTTCGTTAAAGAAGGTTTATTAACTTAAATATGTTAAAGTAATGATTTGAAGCATATCGATATCGATTGCTAAATGTGTATATACAAGAAAATCAGCTTTATACCTAAATATAAGATAACGGAATTATTCTACATGCACTGCCGTTATGCCGCCATAGCTTTGTGCCAACTTCAGTTCGTTAAAGAAGGTTTATTAACTTAAATATGTTAAAATAATGAGGTGAAGCATATCGATATCAATTGCTAAATGCGTATGTACAATAAAATCGACTTTATACCTAAATATAAGATAACGGAATTCATATAAATATACTGCCGTTATGCCGTTATGGCTTTATGTAAACTTCACTAAGATAAAGAAGGTTAATTAACTTAAATATGCTAAACCAGTTTTTTGAAGCATTTCGATATATATTGCTAAATGTGTAAATACAAGAAAATTGACTTTATACCTAAATATAAAATTATAACATTACGGAGTTCTTCTAAATGCACTGCCGTTATACTGTTAAGGCTTTATGTAGACTTCAGTAAGCTAAAAAGCGTTTATTAACTTAATATGTTAAACTAATGATTTGAAGCATTTCGATATCGATAGCTAAATGTGTATATACAAGAAAATCGACTTTATACATAAATATAAGACTACGGAATTCTTCCAAATGTATTGTCGTTATGTCGCCATGGCTTTATGCCAACTTCCGTTCCTTAAAGAAGGTTTATTAACTTAAATATGTTAAAGTAATGATTTGAAGCATTTTGTTATCGATTGCTAAATGTGTATATACAAGAAAATTGACTTTATACCTAAATATAAGATCACGGCATTCTCCTAAATGCACTGCCTTTATGTCGCCATGGCTTTATGCCAACTTCCGTTCGTTAAAGAAGGTTTATTAACTTAAATATGTTAAAGTAATGATTTGAAGCATTTCGATATCGCTTGCTAAATGTGTATATACAAGAAAATCGACTTTATACCTAAATATAAGATAACTGAATTCTTCTAAATGCACTGCCGTTATACCGTTGTGGCTTTATGTTAACTTCAGTTCGTTAAAGAAGGTTTATTAACTTCAATATGTTAAACTAATGATTTGAAGCATTTCGATATCGCTTGCTAAATGTGTATATACAAGAAAATCGAATTTATACCGAAACATAAGATTACGGAATTCTTCCAAATGTACTGTCGTTATGCCGCCATGGCTTTATATCACCTTTAATACGTTTAAGAAGTTTTATTAACTTAAATATGTTAAACTAATGATTTGAAGCATTTCGATGTCGATTGCTAAATGCGTATTTTTATACAACAAAATCGACTTTATACCTAAATATAAGATTACGGAAATCTTCTAAATGCACTGCCGTTATGCCGCCACTGCTTTATGTTGTCTTCAGTGCGTTAAAGAAGCGCTGTTAACTTAAATATATTAAACTAATGATTTGAAGCATTTCGATATCGATTGCTAAATGCGTATTTTTATACAAGAAAATCGACTTTATACCTAAATATAAGATAACTGAATTCTTCCGAATGCACTGTCGTTACGCCGTTAAGGCTTTATGTAGACTTCAGTGCGATAAAGAAGGTTTATTAACTTAAATATGTTAAACTAGTGATTTGAAGCATTTCGGTATCGATTGCTAAATGTGTATATACAAGAAAATCGGTTTTATACCTAAATATAAGATTACTGAATTCTTCTACCTACACTGTCGTTATGCCGCCATGGCTTTATATCACCTTCATTACGATAAAGAAGGTTAATTAACTTAAATATGTTAAACTAATGATTTGAAGCATTTCGATATCGATTGCTAAATGCGTATGTACAACAAAATCGACTTTATACCTAAATATAAGATAACGGAATTCATATAAATATACTGCCGTTATGCCGTTATGGCTTTATGTAAACTTCACAAAGATAAAGAAGGTTAATTAACTTAAATATGCTAAACCAGTTTTTTGAAGCATTTCGATATATATTGCTAAATGTGTAAATACAAGAAAATCGACTTTATACCTAAATATAAAATTATAACATTACGGAATTCTTCTAAATGCACTGCCGTTATACTGTTAAGGCTTTATGTAGACTTCAGTAAGCTAAAAAGCGTTTATTAACTTAATATGTTAAACTAATGATTTGAAGCATTTCGATATCGATAGCTAAATGTGTATATACAAGAAAATCGGTTTTATACCTAAATATAAGATTACTGAATTCTTCTACCTACACTGTCGTTATGCCGCCATGGCTTTATATCACCTTCATTACGATAAAGAAGGTTAATTAACTTAAGTATGTAAAACTAATGATTTGAAGCACTTCGATATCGATTGCTAAATGCGTATTAACAAGAAAATCGACTTTATACCTAAATATAAGATTACGGAATTCTTCCAAATTACTGTCGTTATAGCGGCATGGCTTTATTTCACCTTCAATACGTTAAAGATGGTTAATTAACCCTTATATGTTAAACTAATGATTTGAATCATTTCGATATCGATTGCTAAATGTGTATATACAAAAAAATCGACTTTATACCTAAATATAAGATTACGGAATTCTTCCAAATGTATTGTCGTTATGCCGCCATGGTTTGTATCAACTTCAATACGTTAAAGAAGGTTAATTATTTTAAATATGTTAAACTAATGGTTTGAAGCATTTCGATACCGACTGCTAAATGTGTAAATACAACAAAATCCACTTTATACCTAAATATAAAATTATAACATTACGGAGTTCTTCTAAATGTACTGCCGTTATACCGTTAAGGCTTTATGTAGACCTCATTAAGCTAAAAAATGTTTATTAACTTAATATGTTAAACTAATGATTTGAAGCATTTCGATATCGATTGCTAAATGTGTATATACAAGAAAATCGACTTTATACTAAATATAAGATTACGGAATTCTTCTAAATGCACTGCCGTTATGTCGCCATGGCTTTATGCCAACTTCCGTTCGTTAAAGAAGGTTTATTAACTTAAATATGTTAAAGTAATGATTTGAAGCATTTCGATATCGATTGCTAAATGTGTATATACAAGAAAATCGACTTTATACCTAAATATAAGATTACGAATTCTTCTAAATGCACTGCCGTTATCCGTTAGGCTTTATGTGACTTCAGTTCGTTAAAGAAGGTTTATTAACTTAAATATGTTAAACTAATGATTTGAAGCATTTCGATATCGATTGCTAAATGTGTATATACAAGAAAATGACTTTATACCTAAATATAAGATTACGGAATTCTTCTAAATGCACTGCCGTTACTGGCTTTATGTTGACTTCAGTGCGTTAAAGAAGGCTATTAACTTAAATATGTTAAACTAATGATTTGAAGCATTTCGATATCGATTCTAAATCGAGTTTATACAAGAAAATCGACTTTATACCTAAACATAAGATTACGGAATTCTTCTAAATGCTTTGCCGTTATGCCGTTAGCGTTTGTAGATATCAGTAAGATAAAGAGGGTTAATTAACTTAAATATGTTAATCTAATGATTTGAAGCATTTCGATATCGATTGCTAAATGTGTATGTACAAGAAAATAGATTTTATACTTAAATAAAAGATTACGGAATTCACCCAAATATACTGTCGTTATGGCTTTATGTAAACTTCGGAAAGATAAAGAAGGCTAATTAACCTAAATATGCTAAACCAATTATTTGAAGCATTTCGATATCGCCTGCTAAATGCGTGTATACAAGAAAATTGACTTTATACCTAAATATAAGATTACGGAATTCTTCTACATGCACTGTCGTTATGCCGCCTTGGCTTTATATCACCTTCATTACGTTAAAGATGGTTAATTAACTTTAATATGTTAAACTAATGATTTAAATCATTTCGATGTCGATTGCTAAATACGATACAAGAAAATCGACTTAATACCTAAATATAAGATTACGGAACTCTTCCAAACGCACTGTTGTTATGCCGTTAAGGCTTTTGTAGACTTCAGTAAGATAAAGAAGGTTAATTATCTTAAATATGTTAAACTAATGATTTGAAGCATTTCGATGTCGATTGCTAAATGCGTATATACAACAAAATCGACTTAATACCTGAATATAAGATTACGGAACTCTTCCAAATGCACTGCCGTTATGCCGTTAAGGCTTTTGTAGACTTCAGTAAGATAAAGAAGGTTAATTATCTTAAATATGTTAAACTAATGATTTTCGGCATTTCGATATCGATTGCTAAATGTGTATATACAAGAAAATCGACTTTATACCTAAATATAAGATTACGGAATTCTTCCAAATGTACTGTCGTTTTGCCGCCATGGCTTTGTATCGCCTTTAATACGTTTAAGAAGTTTTATTAACTTAAATATGTTACACAATTGATTTGAAGCGTTTCGATGTCGATTGCTAAATGCGTATATACAAGAAAATCGACTTAATACCTAAATATGAGGTTACGGAACTCTTCCAAATGCACTGCCGTTATGCCGTTAAAGCTTTTGTAGACTTCAGTAAGATAAAGAGGGTTAATTATCTTAAATATGTTAAACTAATGATTTGAAGCATTTCGATATCGATTGCTAAATGTGTATATGCAAGAAAATCGACTTTATACCTAAATAAAAGATAACTGAATTCTTCTAAATGCACTGCCGTTATACTGTTAAGGCTTTATGTAGACTTCAGTAAGCTAAAAAGCGTTTATTAACTTAATATGTTAAACTAATGATTTGAAGCATTTCGATATCGAAAGCTAAATGTGTATATTCACGAAAATCGACTTTATACATAAATATAAGACTACGGAAATCTTCCAAATGTATTGTCGTTATGCCGCCATAGCTTTATGCCAACTTCATTTCGTTAAAGAAGGTTTATTAACTTAAAAATGTTAAAATATTGAGGTGAAGCATATCGATATCGATTGCTAAATATGTATATACAACAAAATCGACTTTATACCTAAATCTAAGTTTACGGAATTCTTCCAAATGCACTGCCGTTATACCGCTTTGGCTTTATTTAAACTTTAGTAAGATAGAGAGGGTTAGTTAACTGAAATATGTTAAACTAATGATTTGAAGCATTTCGTTATCGATTGCTAAATGTGTATATACAAGAAAATCGACTTTATACCTAAATATAAGATTGCGGAATTCTTCTAAATGCACTGCCGTTATGTCGCCATGGCTTTATGCCAACTTCCGTTCGTTAAAGTAGGTTTATTAACTTAAATATGTTAAAGTAATGATTTGAAGCATTTCGATATCGATTGCTAAATGTGTATATACAAGAAAATCGACTTTATACCTAAATATAAAATTATAACATTACGGAATTCTTCTAAATGCACTGCCGTTATACTGTTAAGGCTTTATGTAGACTTCAGTAAGCTAAAAAGCGTTTATTAACTTAATATGTTAAACTAATGATTTGAAGCATTTCGATATCGATAGCTAAATGTGTATATACAAGAAAATCGACTTTATACATAAATATAAGACTACGGAATTCTTCCAAATGTATTGTCGTTATGTCGCCATGGCTTTATGCCAACTTCCGTTCCTTAAAGAAGGTTTATTAACTTAAATATGTTAAAGTAATGATTTGAAGCATTTTGTTATCGATTGCTAAATGTGTATATACAAGAAAATTGACTTTATACCTAAATATAAGATCACGGAATTCTCCTAAATGCACTGCCTTTATGTCGCCATGGCTTTATGCCAACTTCCGTTCGTTAAAGAAGGTTTATTAACTTAAATATGTTAAAGTAATGATTTGAAGCATTTCGATATCGCTTGCTAAATGTGTATATACAAGAAAATCGACTTTATACCTAAATATAAGATAACTGAATTCTTCTAAATGCACTGCCGTTATACCGTTGTGGCTTTATGTTAACTTCAGTTCGTTAAAGAAGGTTTATTAACTTCAATATGTTAAACTAATGATTTGAAGCATTTCGATATCGCTTGCTAAATGTGTATATACAAGAAAATCGAATTTATACCGAAACATAAGATTACGGAATTCTTCCAAATGTACTGTCGTTATGCCGCCATGGCTTTATATCACCTTTAATACGTTTAAGAAGTTTTATTAACTTAAATATGTTAAACTAATGATTTGAAGCATTTCGATGTCGATTGCTAAATGCGTATTTTTATACAACAAAATCGACTTTATACCTAAATATAAGATTACGGAAATCTTCTAAATGCACTGCCGTTATGCCGCCACTGCTTTATGTTGTCTTCAGTGCGTTAAAGAAGCGCTGTTAACTTAAATATATTAAACTAATGATTTGAAGCATTTCGATATCGATTGCTAAATGCGTATTTTTATACAAGAAAATCGACTTTATACCTAAATATAAGATAACTGAATTCTTCCGAATGCACTGTCGTTACGCCGTTAAGGCTTTATGTAGACTTCAGTGCGATAAAGAAGGTTTATTAACTTAAATATGTTAAACTAGTGATTTGAAGCATTTCGGTATCGATTGCTAAATGTGTATATACAAGAAAATCGGTTTTATACCTAAATATAAGATTACTGAATTCTTCTACCTACACTGTCGTTATGCCGCCATGGCTTTATATCACCTTCATTACGATAAAGAAGGTTAATTAACTTAAATATGTTAAACTAATGATTTGAAGCATTTCGATATCGATTGCTAAATGCGTATGTACAACAAAATCGACTTTATACCTAAATATAAGATAACGGAATTCATATAAATATACTGCCGTTATGCCGTTATGGCTTTATGTAAACTTCACAAAGATAAAGAAGGTTAATTAACTTAAATATGCTAAACCAGTTTTTTGAAGCATTTCGATATATATTGCTAAATGTGTAAATACAAGAAAATCGACTTTATACCTAAATATAAAATTATAACATTACGGAATTCTTCTAAATGCACTGCCGTTATACTGTTAAGGCTTTATGTAGACTTCAGTAAGCTAAAAAGCGTTTATTAACTTAATATGTTAAACTAATGATTTGAAGCATTTCGATACCGACTGCTAAATGTGTAAATACAACAAAATCCACTTTATACCTAAATATAAAATTATAACATTACGGAGTTCTTCTAAATGTACTGCCGTTATACCGTTAAGGCTTTATGTAGACCTCATTAAGCTAAAAAATGTTTATTAACTTAATATGTTAAACTAATGATTTGAAGCATTTCGATATCGATTGCTAAATGTGTATATACAAGAAAATCGACTTTATACATAAATATTAGACTACGGAATTCTTCCAAATGTATTGTCGTTATGTCGCCATGGCTTTATGCAACCTTCCGTTCGTTAAAGAAGGTTTATTAACTTAAATATGTTAAAGTAATGATTTGAAGCATTTCGTTATCGATTGCTAAATGTGTATATACAAGAAAATCGACTTTATACTTAAATATAAGATTACGGAATTCTTCTAAATGCACTGCCGTTATGTCGCCATGGCTTTATGCCAACTTCCGTTCGTTAAAGAAGGTTTATTAACTTAAATATGTTAAAGTAATGATTTGAAGCATTTCGATATCGATTGCTAAATGTGTATATACAAGAAAATTGACTTTATACCTAAATATAAGATAACTGAATTCTTCTAAATGCACTGCCGTTATACCGTTTTGGCTTTATGTTGACTTCAGTTCGTTAACGAAGGTTTATTAACTTAAATATGTTAAACTAATGATTTGAAGCATTTCGATATCGATTGCTAAATGCGTATTTTTATACAAAAAAATCGACTTTATACCTAAATATAATATTACGGAATTCTTCTAAATGCCGCCACTGCTTTATGTTGTCTTCAGTGCGTTAAAGAAGCGCTATTAACTTAAATATATTAAACTAATGATTTGAAGCATTTCGATATCGATTACTAAATGAGTTTATACAAGAAAATCGACTTTATACCTAAACATAAGATTACGTAATTCTTCTAAATGCTTTGCCGTTATGCCGTTAAGCCGTTTGTAGATATCAGTAAGATAAAGAGGGTTAATTAACTTAAATATGTTAATCTAATGATTTGAAGCATTTCGATATCGATTGCTAAATGTGTATGTACAAGAAAATAGATTTTATACTTAAATAAAAGATTACGGAATTCACCCAAATATACTGTCGTTATGGCTTTATGTAAACTTCGGAAAGATAAAGAAGGCTAATTAACCTAAATATGCTAAACCAATTATTTGAAGCATTTCGATATCGCCTGCTAAATGCGTGTATACAAGAAAATTGACTTTATACCTAAATATAAGATTACGGAATTCTTCTACATGCACTGTCGTTATGCCGCCTTGGCTTTATATCACCTTCATTACGTTAAAGATGGTTAATTAACTTTAATATGTTAAACTAATGATTTAAATCATTTCGATGTCGATTGCTAAATACGATACAAGAAAATCGACTTAATACCTAAATATAAGATTACGGAACTCTTCCAAACGCACTGTTGTTATGCCGTTAAGGCTTTTGTAGACTTCAGTAAGATAAAGAAGGTTAATTATCTTAAATATGTTAAACTAATGATTTGAAGCATTTCGATGTCGATTGCTAAATGCGTATATACAACAAAATCGACTTAATACCTGAATATAAGATTACGGAACTCTTCCAAATGCACTGCCGTTATGCCGTTAAGGCTTTTGTAGACTTCAGTAAGATAAAGAAGGTTAATTATCTTAAATATGTTAAACTAATGATTTTCGGCATTTCGATATCGATTGCTAAATGTGTATATACAAGAAAATCGACTTTATACCTAAATATAAGATTACGGAATTCTTCCAAATGTACTGTCGTTTTGCCGCCATGGCTTTGTATCGCCTTTAATACGTTTAAGAAGTTTTATTAACTTAAATATGTTACACAATTGATTTGAAGCGTTTCGATGTCGATTGCTAAATGCGTATATACAAGAAAATCGACTTAATACCTAAATATGAGGTTACGGAACTCTTCCAAATGCACTGCCGTTATGCCGTTAAAGCTTTTGTAGACTTCAGTAAGATAAAGAGGGTTAATTATCTTAAATATGTTAAACTAATGATTTGAAGCATTTCGATATCGATTGCTAAATGTGTATATGCAAGAAAATCGACTTTATACCTAAATAAAAGATAACTGAATTCTTCTAAATGCACTGCCGTTATACTGTTAAGGCTTTATGTAGACTTCAGTAAGCTAAAAAGCGTTTATTAACTTAATATGTTAAACTAATGATTTGAAGCATTTCGATATCGATAGCTAAATGTGTATATTCACGAAAATCGACTTTATACATAAATATAAGACTACGGAAATCTTCCAAATGTATTGTCGTTATGCCGCCATAGCTTTATGCCAACTTCATTTCGTTAAAGAAGGTTTATTAACTTAAAAATGTTAAAATATTGAGGTGAAGCATATCGATATCGATTGCTAAATATGTATATACAACAAAATCGACTTTATACCTAAATCTAAGTTTACGGAATTCTTCCAAATGCACTGCCGTTATACCGCTTTGGCTTTATTTAAACTTTAGTAAGATAGAGAGGGTTAGTTAACTGAAATATGTTAAACTAATGATTTGAAGCATTTCGTTATCGATTGCTAAATGTGTATATACAAGAAAATCGACTTTATACCTAAATATAAGATTGCGGAATTCTTCTAAATGCACTGCCGTTATGTCGCCATGGCTTTATGCCAACTTCCGTTCGTTAAAGTAGGTTTATTAACTTAAATATGTTAAAGTAATGATTTGAAGCATTTCGATATCGATTGCTAAATGTGTATATACAAGAAAATCGACTTTATACCTAAATATAAGATAACTGAATTATTCTAAATGCACTGCCGTTATACCGTTTTGGCTTTATGTTAACTTCAGTTCGTTAAAGAAGGTTTATTAACTTAAATATGTTAAACTAATGATTTGAAGCATTTCGATATCGCTTGCTAAATGTGTATATATAAGAAAATCGAATTTATACCGAAACATAAGATTACGGAATTCTTCCAAATGTGCTGTCGTTATGCCGCCATGGCTTTATATCAACTTCAATACGTTAAAGAAGGTTAATTAACTTAAGTATGTTAAAAATAATGATTTGAAGCATTTCGATATCGATTGCTAAATGCGTGTTTTTATACAACAAAATCGACTTTATACCTAAATATAAGATTACGGAATTCTTCTAAATGCACTGCCGTTATACCGCCCTTGGCTTTATTTAAACTTCAGTAAGATAAAGAGGGTTATTAACTGAAATATGTTAAACTAATGATTTGAAGCATTTCGATTTTCGATTGCTAAATGTGTATATACAAGAAAATCGACTTTATACCTAAATATAAGATTACGGAATTCTTCCAAATGCACTGCCGTTATGTCGCCATGGCTTTATGCCAACTTCCGATACGTTAAAGAAGGTTTATTAACTTAAATATGTTAAACTAATGATTTGAAGCATTTCGATATCGATTGCTAAATGCGTATATACAAGAAAATCGACTTTATACCTAAATATAAGATAACGGAATTATTCTAAATGCACTGCCGTTATACCGTTTTGGCTTTATGTTAACTTCAGTTCGTTAAAGAAGGTTTATTAACTTAAATATGTTAAACTAATGATTTGAAGCATTTCGATATCGATTGCTAAATGTGTATATACAAGAAAATCGAATTTATACCGAAACATAAGATTACGGAATTCTTCCAAATGCACTGTCGTTATGCCGCCAAGGCTTTTATAACTTCAATAAGATTTAAAAAAGGTTAATTAACTTAAATATGTTAAACTAATGATTTGAAGCATTTCGATATCGATTGCTAAATGCTGTTTTATACAACAAAATCGACTTTATACCTAAATATAAGATTACGGAATTCTTCTAAATGCACTGCCGTTATGGGCTTTCTGTAACTTCAGTGCGTTAAAAAGGGGTTATTAACTTAAATATATTAAACCAATGATTTGAAGCATTTCGATATCGATTGCTAAATGTGTATATACAAAAAAAATCGACTTTATACCTAAATATAAGATTACGGAATTCTTCCAAATGTGCTGTCGTTATGCCGCCATGGCTTAATATCAACTTCAATACGTTAAAGAAGGTTAATTAACTTAAATATGTTAAACTAATGATTTGAAGCATTTCGATATCGATTGCTAAATGCGTATTTTCATACAACAAAATCGACTTTATACCTAAATATAAGATTACGGAATTCTTCTAAATGCACTGCCGTTATGCCACCCCTTGCTTTATGTTGTCTTCAGTGCGTTAAAGAAGCGTTATTAACTTAAATATATTAAACTAAGGATTTGAAGCATTTCGATATCGATTGCTAAATGAGTATATACAAGAAAATCGACTTTATACCTAAATATAAGATAACGGAATTCTTCCGAATGCACTGTCGTTACGCCGTTAAGGCTTTTGTAGACTTCAGTAAGATAAAGAGGATTAATTTACTTAAATACGTTAAACTACTGATTTTCGGCATTTCGATATCGATAGCTAAATGCGTATGTACAAGAAAATCGATTTTATACTTAAATAAAAGATTACGGAATTCACCCAAATATACTGCCGTTATGGCTTTATGTAAACTTCGGAAAGATAAAGAAGGCTAATGAACCTAAATATGCTAAACCAATTATTTGAAGAATTCGATATCGATTGCTAAATGCGTGTATACAAGAAAATTGACTTTATACCTAAATATAAGATTACGGAATTCTTCTACATGCACTGTCGTTATGCCGCCATGGCTTTATATCACCTTCATTACGTTAAAGATGGTTAATTAACTCTAATATGTTAAACTAATGATTTAAAGCATTTCGATGTCGATTGCTAAATGCGTATATACAAGAAAATCGACTTAATACCTAAATATAACATTACGGAACTCTTCCAAATGCACTGCCGTTATGCCCCGTTAAGGCTTTTGTAGACTTCAGTAAGATAAAGAGGGTTAATTAACTTAAATATGTTAAACTAATGATTTGAAGCAATTCGATTTCAATTGCAAAATGTGCATATACAAGAAAATCGACTTTATGCCTAAATATAAGACTACGGTATCCTTCCAAATGCCCTGCCGTTATGGCTTTATGTCAACTTCAGTTCGCTAAAGGAGGTTTATTAACTTAAATATGTTAAACCAGTTATCTGAAGCGTTTCAATATCGATTGCGAAATGTATATATACAAGAAAATCGACTTTATACCGAAATATAAGATTACGGAATTCTACCACATAAACTGTCGTTATGCCGCCGTGGCTATATGCCAACTTCAGATCGTTAAAGAAGGTTTATTAACTTAAATATGTTAAGCTAATGAGTTGAAGCATCTCGATATCGATTGCTAAATGTGTCTATACAACAAAATCGACTTTATACCCAAATATAAGATAACGGAATTCTTCTAAATGCACTGCCGTTATGCCGCCATGGCTTTATATCAACTTCAATGCGTTAAAGAAGGTTAATTAACTTAAATATGTTAAACTTATGATTTGAGGCATTTCGATATCGATTGCTATATGTATATATACAACAAAATCGACTTTATACCTAAATATAAGATAACGGAAATCTTCTAAATGCACTGCCGTTATGCCGCCATGGCTTTATGTCAACTTCAATACGTTAAAGAAGGTCAACTTACTTAAATATGTTAAACTAATGATTTGAAGCATTTCAGTATCGAGTGCTAAATGTGTATATACAAGAAAATCGACTTTATACCTTAGTATAAGATAACGGAGTTCTTCTAAAAAGCTTTATAAACTTAGGTATGTTAAACTATTGATTTAAAGCATTTCGATATCGATTGCTAAATGAGTATATACAAGAAAATCGACTTTATACCTAAATATAAGATTACGAAATTCTTCCAAATGCACTGCCGTTATACCGTTATGGCTTTATGGCTTTATGTAAACTTCAGTAAGATAAAGAAGGATAACTAACTTAAATATGTTAAACTAATGACTTGAAGAATTTCGTTATAGATTGCTAAAAGTATATATACAAGAAAATCGACTTTATACCTAAATATAAAATTACGGAATTCTTCTAAATGCACTGCCGTTATACCGCCATGGCGTTATATCAACTTCAATACGTTAAAGAAGGTTAATTAACTTAAATATGTTAAACTAATGATTTGAAGCATTTCGATATCGATTGCTAAATGTGTATATACAAGAAAATCGACTTTATACCTAAATATAAGATTACGGAATGCTTCTTCATGCACTGCCGTTATGCCGCCATGGCTTTATGGTAACTTCAGTGCGTTAAAGAAGCTTTATTAACTTTAATATGTTAAACTAATGATTTGAAGCATTTCGATATCGATTGCTAAATGAGTATATACACGAAAATCGACTTTTTACCTAAATATAAGATTACGTAATTCTTCTAAATGCACTGCCGTTATGCCGTTAAGGCTTTTGTAGAGTTCAGTAAAATAAAGATGTTTAATTAACTTAAATATAGTAAACTAATGATTTGAAGCATTTCGATATCGATTGCTAAATGAGTATATACACGAAAATCGACCTTATACCTAAATATAAGATTACGGAATTCTTCTTAATGCACTGTCGTTATGCCGTTAAGGCTTTATGTAGACTTCAGTAAGATACAGATTGTTAATTAACTTAAATATGTTAAACTAATGATTTGAAGCATTTCAAAATCGATCGCTAAATATGTAAATACAAGAAAATCGACTTTATCCCTTAATAGAAGATTACGAAATTCTTCTAATTACACTGCAGTTATGCCGTTAAGGCTTCATGTAAATTTCAGTACGTTAAAGAAGGTTAATTTACTTAAATATGCTAAACTAATGATTTGAAGCATTTCGATATCGATTGCTTAATATGTATGTACAAGAAAATCGTTTTTATACCTAAATAAAAGATTACGGAATTCACCCAAATATACTGCCGTTATGCCGTTGTGGCGTTATGTAAACTTCGGTAAGATAAAGAAGGTCAATTAACCTAAATATGCTAAGCCAGTTATTTGAAGCATTTCGATATCGATTACTAAATGCGTATATACAAGAAAATCGACTTTATACCTAAATAAAGGATTACGGAATTCTTCTAAATGCACTGTCGTTATGCCGTTAAGGCTTTTGTAGACTTCAGTAAGATAAAGAGGGTTAATTAACTTAAATATATTAAACTAATGATTTGAAGCATTTCGATATGCATTGCTAAATGAGTATATACAAAAAAATCGACTTTATACCTAAATATAAGATACGGAATTCTTCTAAATGCACTGCAGTTATACCGTTAAGGCTTTATATAAATTTCAGTACGTTAAAGAAGTTTAATTTACTTAAAAATACTAAACTAATGATTTGAAGCATTTCGATATCGATTGCTAAATGTGTATGTACAAGAAAATCGATTTTATACCTAAGTAAAAGATTGTAGAATTCACCCAAATATATACTGCCGTTATGCCGTTATGGCTTTATGTAAACTTCAGTAAGATAAAAAGGTTAATTAACTTAAATATGTTAAACTAATGATTTGAAGCATTTCGATATCGATTGCCAAATGTGTATATACAAGAAAATCGACTTTATACCTAAATATAAGATTACGGAATTCTTCTAAATGCACTGTCGTTATGCCGCCATGGCTTTTTATCACCTTCAATACGTTAAAGAAGGTTTATTAACTTAAATATGTTACACTAATGATTTGAAGCATTTCGATATCGACTGCTTAATGTGTTTATACAAGAAAATCGAATTCATAGCTAAATGTAAGATTACGTAGTTCTTCTAAATGCACTGCCGTTATGCCGTTAAGGCTTTTGTAGACTTCAGTAAGATAAAGAGCGTTAATTAACTTAAATACGAGGGCTGTCTGATAAATAACCGACCTCAACGTAAAGCTAGCGGTACCTCTGAAAAAAAGTTTCTACTTCAAAGTGTGCATACCGTAATTTCTACTCGCCAAAATTTCAGAAATTTATCTTGCGCAATTATCTGTTGACAGTCGTTTTTGTGAGTCTATTTCGGTGATTTCCCCAAAATGGAAAAGATTGAATATCGAGCTGTAATTAAATTTTTATTTTTGAATGGCAATACGCTTTCACAAATCAAAGATGAGTTGGACTCTGTGTACGGTGACTCTGCACCATCGTTTATCACCATAAAATTTTGGGCAGATGAATTTAAACGTGGTCGCAGGAGGTTGGAAGATGATGAACGTCCTGGGCGTCCAAAAGCTGTAACCACTAACGATAACATCGCTAAAGTTCATCAATTGGTATTAGACGACCGCCGGATTAAAGTTAAGGAAATAGCTGAGATTATGAAGATGTCAAAAGAACGTGTTTGTCACATATTAAACCAAGATTTGGGTATGAGAAAGCTGTCCGCGCGTTGGGTGCCGCGGTTGCTTACGCTAGACCACAAACGTGCGCGCATGAACATTTCCAGCGCACTGTTGGCTCAGTTTAGAGGCAATACGACCAAGTTTTGGCGCCGATTGATAACTGTAGACGAAACTTGGATTCATCATTATACGCTTGAAACAAAAATCCAATCTAAGCAGTGAATTAAAAAGGGGGAACCGGCCCCAAAAAAACCTAAAGCTGTGTATTCGGCTGGGAAAGTGATGGCGAGTGTTTTTTGGGACAGCCATGGAATTTTATTTATTGGCTATCTTGAAAAAGGAAAAACTTTAACAGGAGCATACTACGCATCATTATTGGCCAAGCTAAAGGAAGAAATTTCGAAAAAACGGCCATATTTGCAAAAAAAGAAAGTCTTGTTCCACCAAGACAACGCACCATCTCACACCTAAACAGTCGCCATGACGAAAGTCCACGAATTGCGGTTCGAACTGCTTGACCATCCACCTTATTCACCGGATTTAGAACCAAGCGACTTTTTTTTTGTTTCCTCAAATTAAAACTGCGCTCGGCGGCCAGAGATTTTCGTCAAATGAGGAGGCAATCTCTTTCGTGAACTCGTATTTTGCAGACAAAGACGCCAAGTACTATTTGGAAGGGTTGCAGAGATGGGAGCATCGCTGGGAGAAGTGTGTGGAGTTACAAGGAGACTATGTAGAAAAATAAAAAAAACATTGTGAAAAAGTCGCGTGCATGATGGCTACGTCGGTTATTTATCAGACAGCCCTCGTTTGTTAAACTAATGATTTAAAGCATTTCGATATCGATTGCTAAATGTGTATGTACAACAAAATCGACTTTATACCTAAATATAAGATTACGGAATTCTTCCAAATGCACTGCCGTTATGGCTTTATGTAAACTTCAGTAAGATAAAGAAGGTTAATTAACTTAAATATGCTAAACCAGTTATTTGAAGCATTACGATATCGATTGCAAAATGTGTATATACAAGAAAATCGACTTTATACCTAAATATAAGATTACGGAATTCTTCCAAATGCACTGCCGTTATGGCTTTATATCAACTTCAATACGTTAAAGAAGGTTAATTAACTTAAATATGTTAAACTAACGAGTTGAAGCATTTCGATATCGCTTGCTAAATGTGTATTTACAAGAAAATCGAATTTATACTTAAACATAAGATTACGGAATTCTTCCAAATGTACTGTCGTTATGGCTTTATATAAACTTCAATACGCTAAAGAAGGTTAATTAACTTAAATATGTTAAACTAATGATTTGAAGAATTTTGATATCGCTTGCTAAATGAGTATATACAAGAAAATCGAATTTATACCTAATATAAGATAACGGAGTTCTTCTAAATGCAGTGCAGTTATACCGTTAAGGCTTTATGTAGACTTCAGTGCGTTAAAGAAGGTTTATTAACTTAAATATGTTAAACTAATGATTTGAAGCATTTCGATATCGATTGCTAAATGCGTATATAAAGAAAATCGAATTTATACCTAAATATAAGATTAGGGACTTCTTCTTAATGCACTGTCGCTTTGCCACCCTGGCTTTATATCACCTTCATTACGTTAAAGAAGGTTAATTAACTTAAATATGTTAAAATAATGTTTTGAAGATTTTCGATATCGATTGCTAAATGTGTACATATAAGAAAATCGACTATATACCTAATATAAGATTACGAAATTCTTCTACATGCACTGTCGTTATGCAGCCATGGCTTTATATCACCTTCATTACGTTAAAGAAGGTTAATTATTTTAAATATGTTAAACTAATGGTTTGAAGCATTTCGATATCGATTTCTAAATGTGTAAATAAAAGAAAATCGACTTTATACCTAAAAATAAAATTATAACTTTACGGAATTCTTCTAAATGCCCTGGCGTTATACCGTTAAGGCTTTATGTAGACTTCAGTAAGCTAAAAAGCGTTTATTATCTTAATATGTTAAACTTATGAGATGAAGCATTTCAATATCGATTGCTAAATGTGTATATACAACAAAATCGACTTTTTACCTTATATAAAATTACGGAATTCATCCAAATGCACTGCCGTTATACCGTTATGGCTTTATGTAAACTTCAGTAAGATAAAGAAGGTTAATTAACATAAATATGTTAAACTAATGATTTGAAGCATATCGTTATCGATTTTTAAATGTGTATATACCAGAAAACCGACTTTATACCTAAATATAAGACTACGGACTTCTTCTAAACGCACTGCCTTTATGCCGCCATGGCTTTATATCAACTTCAATACGTTAAAGAAGGTTAATTAACTTAAATATGTTAAACTAATGATTTGAAGCATTTCGATATCGCTTGCTAAATGTGTACATACAAGAAAATCAAATTTGTACCTAAATACAAGATAACGGAATTCTTCTAAATGCACTGCCGTTATGCCGTTAAGGCTTTATGTAGACTTAAGTAAGACAAAGAGGGTTAATTAACTTGAATATGTTAAACTAATGATTTGAAGCATTTCGATATCGATTGCTAAATATGTATATACAAAAAAATCGACTTTATACCTAAATATAAGATTACAAAATTTTTCTACATGCACTGCCGTTTTGCCGCCATGGCTTTATGTTAACTTCAGTGCGTTACAGAAGCTTTATTAACTTTAATATATTAAACTAATGATTTGAAGCATTTCGATATCGATTGTTAAATGAGTATATACACGAAAATCGACTTTATACCTAAATATAAGATTACGTAATTCTTCTAAATGCACTGCCGTTATGCCGTTAAGGCTTTTGTATAGTTCAGTAAAATAAAGATGTTTAATTAACTTAAATATAGTAAACTAATGATTTGAAGCATTTCGAGATCGATTGCTAAATGTCTATATACAACAAAATCGACTTTATACCTAGATATAAGATTACGGAATTCTTCTACATGCACTGCCGTTATGCCGCCATGGCTTTATGTTAACTTCAGTGCGTTAAAGAAGCTTTATTAACTTTAATATATTAAACTAATGATTTGAAGCATGTCGATATCGATTGTTAAATGAGTATATACACGAAAATCGACTTTATACCTAAATATAAGATTACGTAATTCTTCTAAATGCACTGCCGTTATGCCGTTAAGGCTTTTGTATAGTTCAGTAAAATAAAGATGTTTAATTAACTTAAATATAGTAAACTAATGATTTGAAGCATTTCGAGATCGATTGCTAAATGTCTATATACAACAAAATCGACTTTATACCTAGATATAAGATTACGGAATTCTTCTACATGCACTGCCGTTATGCCGCCATGGCTTTATGTTAACTTCAGTCGTTAAAGAAGTTTATTAACTTAAATATGTAAACTAAGTGATTTGAAGCATTTCGATATCGATTGCTAAATGCGTATATACAAGAAAATCGACTTTATACCTAAATATAAGATTACGGAATTCTTCTAAATACACTGCCGTTATGCCGTTATGGCTTTATATAAACTTCAGTACGTTAAAGAAGGTTAATTATACTAAATATGTTAAACTAATGATTTGAAGCATTTCGATATCGATTGCTAAATGGTATATACAAGAAAATCGATTTTATACCTAAATATAAGATTACGGAATTCTTCCAAATACACTGCCGTTATGCCGTTATGGCTTTATATAAACTTCAGTACGTTAAAGAAGGTTAATTAACTTAAATATGCTAAACCAGTTATTTGAAGCATTTCGATATCGATTGCTAAATGCGTATATACAACAAAATCGAATTTATACCTAAATATAAGATTACGGAATTCTTCAAATGCACTGCCGTTATGCCGCCATGGCTTTATATCACCTTCATACGTTAAAGAAGGTTAATTATTTTAAATATGTTAAACTAATGATTTGAAGCATTTCGATATCGATTGCTAAATGGTATATACAAGAAAATCGACTTTATACCTAAATATAAGATTACGGAATTCTTCAAATACACTGCCGTTATGCCGTTATGGCTTTATATAAACTTCAGTACGTTAAAGAAGGTTTATTAACTTAAATATGTTAAACTAATGATTTGAAGCATTTCGATATCGAATGCTAAATGTGTATATACAAGAAAATCGATTTTATACCTAAATATAAGATTACGGAATTCTTCCAAATGTACTGCCGTTATGCCGCCATGGCTTTATGTCAACTTCAGTACGTTAAAGAAGGTTAATTAACTTAAATATGCTAAACCAGTTATTTGAAGCATTTCGATATCGATTGCTAAATGTGTAATACAAGAAAATCGACTTTATACCTAAATATAAGATTACGGAATTCTTCTAAATGCACTGTCGTTAGGCCGCCATGGCTTTATATCACCTTCATACGTTAAAGAAAGTTAATTAACTTAAATATGTTAAACTAATTATTTGAAGCATTTTGATATCGATTGCTAAATGTGTATATACAAGAAAATCGACTTTATACCTAAATATAAGATTACGGAATTCTTCTAAATGCACTGCCGTTATGCCGCCATGGCTTTATATCAACTTCAATACGTTAAAGAAATTAATTAACTTAAATATGTTAAACTAATGATTTGAAGCATTTCGATATCGATTGCTAAATGTGTATATACAAGAAAATCGACTTTATACCAAATTAAATATAAGATTACGGAATTCTTCTAAATGCACTGCCGTTATACCGTTAAGGCTTTATGTCAACTTCAGTAAGTAAAGAAGTTTATTAACTTAAATATGTTAAACTAATGATTTGAAGCATTTCGATATCGATAGCTAAATGTGTATATACAAGAAAATCGACTTTATACCTAAATATAAGATTACGGAATTCTTCTAAATGCACTGCCGTTATGCCGCCATGGCTTAGCCAACTTCGTTCGTTAAAGAAGGTTTATTAACTTAAATATGTTAAACTAATGATTTGAAGCATTTCGATATCGATTGCTAAATGTGTATATACAAGAAAATCGACTTTATACCTAAATATAAGATTACGGAATTCTTTATAAATGCACTGCCGTTATGCCGCCTGGCTATATGCCAACTTCAGATCGTTAAAGAAGGTTTATTAACTTAAATATGTTAAACTAATGAGTTGAAGCATCTTTGATATCGATTGCTAAATGTGTCTATACAACAAAATCGACTTTATACCCAAATATAAGATAACGGAATTCTTCTAAATGCACTGCCGTTATGCCGCCATGGCTTTATATCAACTTCAATGCGTTAAAGAAGGTTTATTAACTTAAATATGTTAAACTTATGAGATGAAGCATTTCGATATCGATTGCTAAATGTGTATATACAACAAAATCGACTTTTTACCTTAATATAAGATTACGGAATTCATCCAAATGCACTGCCGTTATACCGTTATGGCTCTATGTCAACTTCACTAAAATAAAGAAGTTTAGTTAACTTAAATATGTTAAACTAATGATTTGAAGCATTTCGATATCGATTGCTAAATGTGTATATGCAAGAAAATCGACTTTATACATTAATATAACATAACGAAATTATTCTAAATGCACTGCCGTTAGGGTTAATTATCTTAAATATGTTAAACTCATGATTTGAAGCATTTCGATGTCGATTGCTAAATGCGTATATACAACAAAATCGTCTTAATACCTAAATATAAGATTACGGAACTCTCCCAAATGCACAGCCGTTATGCCCATAAGGCTTTTGTAGACCTCAGTAAGAAAAATAGGATTAGTTTGCTTAAATATGTTAAACTAATGATTTGAAGCATTTCGATATCGATTGCTAAATGTGTATATACAAGAAAATCGTCTTTATACCTAAATATAAGATTACGAAATTCTTCCAAATGTACTGTCGCTATGCCGCCATGGCTTTGTATCACCTTCAATACGTTAATGAAGGTTTATTAACTTAAATATGTTACACTAATGATTTGAAGCATTTCGATATCGACTGCTAAATGTGTATATACAAGAAAATCGAATTCATACCCAGATATAAGACTACGTAATTCTTCTAAATGCACTGCCGTTATGGCGTTAAGGCTTTTGTGGACTTCAGTAAGAAAAAGGGGATTAATTTACTTAAATATGTTAAACTAATGATTTGAAGCATTTCGATGTCGATTGCTAAAGAGTATATACAAGAAAATCGACTTTATACCTAAATATAAAATTACGGAATTCTTCAAAATGCACTGCCGTTATGCCGTTAAGGCTTTTGTAGACTTCAGTAAGATAAAGAGGGTTAGTTAATTTAAATATGTTAAACTAATGATTCGAAGAATTTCGATATGGATTGCTAAATCAGTGTATACAAAAAAATCGACTTTATACCTAAATAGAGGATTACGGAATTCTTCTAAATGCACTGCCGTTATGCCGTTAAGGCTTTTGTAGACTTCAGTAAGATAAAGAGGGTTAATTATCTTAAATATGTTAAACTCATGATTTGAAGCATTTCGATGTCGATTGCTAAGTACGTATATACAACAAAATCGACTTAATACCTAAATATAAGATTACGGAACTCTTCCAAATGCACTGCCGTTATGCCGTAAAGGCTTTTGTAGACTTCAGTAAGAAAAAGAGGATTAATTTACTCAAATATGTTAACCTCATGATTTGAAGCTTTTCGATATCGATTGCGAAATGTATATATACAAGAAAATCGACTTTATACCTAAATATGAGATTACGGAATTCTTCCACAGGTACTGTCGTTATGCCGCCATGGCTTTATATCACCTTCATTACGCTAAAGAAGGTTTATTATTTTAAATATGTTAGACTAACGGTTTGAAGCATTTCGATATCGATTGCTAACTGTGTTTAATTCAAGAAAATCGACTTTATACCTAAATATAAAATTATAACATTCCGGAATTCTTCTAAATGCACTGCCGTTAAACCGTTAAGGCTTTATGTAGACTTCAGTAAGCTAAAAAATGTTTATTAACTTAATATGTTAAACTAATGATTTGAAGCATTTGGATATCGATAGCTAAATGTGTATATACAAGAAAATCGACTTTATACCTAAATATAAGATTACGGAATTCTTCTAAATGCACTGCCGTTATGCCGCCATGGCTCTCGCCAACTTCTGTTCGTTAAAGAAGATTAATTAACTTAAATATGTTAAACTAATGATTTGAAGCATTTCGATATCGATTGCTAAATGTGTATATATAAGAAAATCGACTTTATACATAAATATAAGATTACGGAATTTTTATAAATGCACTGCCGTTATGCCGCCAAGGTTTTAAGCCAACTTCCGTTCGTTAAAGAAGGTTTATTAACTTAAATATGTTAAACTAATGATTTGAGGCATTTCGATATCGATAGCTAAATGTGTATATACAAGAAAATCGACTTTATACCTAAATATAAGATTACGGAATTCTTCTACATGCACTGCCGTTATGCCATCATGGCTATATGCAAACTTCAGATCGTTAAAGAAGGTTTATTAACTTAAATATGTTAAACTTATGAGATGAAGCATTTCGATATCGATTGCTAAATGTGTATATACAACAAAATCGACTTTTTACCTTAATATAAGATTACGGAATTCATCCAAATGCACTGCCGTTATACCGTTATGGCTCTATGTCAACTTCACTAAAATAAAGAAGTTTAGTTAACTTAAATATGTTAAACTAATGATTTGAAGCATTTCGATATCGATTGCTAAATGTGTATATGCAAGAAAATCGACTTTATACATTAATATAACATAACGAAATTATTCTAAATGCACTGCCGTTATGCCATTATGGATTTATGTTCAGTTCGTTAAAGAAGGTTTATTAACTTAAATATGTTAAACCAGTTATTTGAAGCATTTCGATATCGATTGCTAAATGTATATACACATAAAAATCGACTTTATACCTAAATATAAGATAACGGAATTCTTCTAAATGCACTGCCGTTATGGCTTTATGTTAACTTCAGTTCGTTACAGAAGGTTTATTAACTTAAATATGTTAAACCAGTTATTTTAAGCATTTCGATATCGATTGCTTAATGCGTATATACAACAAAATCGACTTTATACCTAAATATAAGATTACGGAATTCTTCTAAATGCACTGCCGTTATGCCGCCATTGCTTTATGCCAACTTCAGTTCGTTAAAGAAGGTTTATGAACTTAGATATATTAAACTAATGATTTGAAGCATTTCGATATCGATTGCTATATGTATATATACAAGAAAATCGACGTTATACCTAAATATAAGATTACGGAATTCTTCTACAAACACTGCCGTTATGCCGCCATGGCTTTATGTTAACTTCAGTGCGTTAAATAAGCTTTATTAACTTAAATATATTAAACTAATGATTTGAAGCATTTCGATATAGATTGCTAAATGAGTATATACAAGAAAGTCGATTTTAAACCTAAATATAAGATTACGGAATTCATCGAAATACAATGCCTTTATGCCGTTATGGCTTTATATAAATTTCAGTACGCTAAAGAAGGTTAATTTACTTAGATATGCTAAACTACTGATTTGAAGCATTTCGATATCGATTTCTAAATTTGTATGTACAAGAAAATCGATTTTATACCTATGTAAAAGATTACGGAATTCACACAAATATACTGCCGTTATGCCGTTATGGCTTTATGTAAACTTCGGTAAGATAAAGAAGGTTAATTAACCTAAATATGCTAAACCAGTTATTTGAAGCTTTTCGATATCGATTGCTAAATGCGTATATACAAGAAAATCGACTTTATACCTAAATACAAGATTACGGAATTCATCGAAATACACTCCCGTTATGCCGTTATGGCTTTATATAAATTTCAGTACGCTAAAGAAGGTTAATTTACTTAGATATGCTAAACTACTGATTTGAAGCATTTCGATATCGATTTCTAAATTTGTATGTACAAGAAAATCGATTTTATACCTAAGTAAAAGATTACGGAATTCACACAAATATACTGCCGTTATGCCGTTATGGCTTTATGTAAACTTCGGTAAGATAAAGAAGGTTAATTAACCTAAATATGCTAAACCAGTTATTTGAAGCTTTTCGATATCGATTGCTAAATGCGTATATACAAGAAAATCGACTTTATACCTAAATATAAGATTACGGAATTCTTCTAAATGCACTGTCGTTAGGGTTAATTATCTTAAATATGTTAAACTCATGATTTGAAGCATTTCGATGTCGATTGCTAAATGCGTATATACAACAAAATCGTCTTAATACCTAAATATAAGATTACGGAACTCTCCCAAATGCACAGCCGTTATGCCCATAAGGCTTTTGTAGACCTCAGTAAGAAAAATAGGATTAGTTTGCTTAAATATGTTAAACTAATGATTTGAAGCATTTCGATATCGATTGCTAAATGTGTATATACAAGAAAATCGTCTTTATACCTAAATATAAGATTACGAAATTCTTCCAAATGTACTGTCGCTATGCCGCCATGGCTTTGTATCACCTTCAATACGTTAATGAAGGTTTATTAACTTAAATATGTTACACTAATGATTTGAAGCATTTCGATATCGACTGCTAAATGTGTATATACAAGAAAATCGAATTCATACCCAGATATAAGACTACGTAATTCTTCTAAATGCACTGCCGTTATGGCGTTAAGGCTTTTGTGGACTTCAGTAAGAAAAAGGGGATTAATTTACTTAAATATGTTAAACTAATGATTTGAAGCATTTCGATGTCGATTGCTAAAGAGTATATACAAGAAAATCGACTTTATACCTAAATATAAAATTACGGAATTCTTCAAAATGCACTGCCGTTATGCCGTTAAGGCTTTTGTAGACTTCAGTAAGATAAAGAGGGTTAGTTAATTTAAATATGTTAAACTAATGATTCGAAGCATTTCGATATGGATTGCTAAATCAGTGTATACAAAAAAATCGACTTTATACCTAAATAGAGGATTACGGAATTCTTCTAAATGCACTGCCGTTATGCCGTTAAGGCTTTTGTA
Organism: Bactrocera correcta; assembly: GCA_027475135.1. NCBI lineage: Eukaryota > Metazoa > Arthropoda > Insecta > Diptera > Tephritidae > Bactrocera > Bactrocera correcta. Next base: position 39,068 of record JAPZAG010000508.1, read on the forward strand.
GACTTCAGTAAGATAAAGAGGGTTAATTATCTTAAATATGTTAAACTCATGATTTGAAGCATTTCGATGTCGATTGCTAAGTACGTATATACAACAAAATCGACTTAATACCTAAATATAAGATTACGGAACTCTTCCAAATGCACTGCCGTTATGCCGTAAAGGCTTTTGTAGACTTCAGTAAGAAAAAGAGGATTAATTTACTCAAATATGTTAACCTCATGATTTGAAGCTTTTCGATATCGATTGCGAAATGTATATATACAAGAAAATCGACTTTATACCTAAATATGAGATTACGGAATTCTTCCACAGGTACTGTCGTTATGCCGCCATGGCTTTATATCACCTTCATTACGCTAAAGAAGGTTTATTATTTTAAATATGTTAGACTAACGGTTTGAAGCATTTCGATATCGATTGCTAACTGTGTTTAATTCAAGAAAATCGACTTTATACCTAAATATAAAATTATAGCATTACGGAATTCTTTTAATTGCACTGCCGTTATGCCGCCATGGCTTTATATCAACTTCAATACGTTAAAGAAGTTTAATTAACTTAAATATGTTAAACTAATGATTTGAAGCATTTCGATATCGCTTGCTAAATGTGTATATACAAGAAAATCAAATTTATACCTAAATATAAGATAACGGGGTTCTTCTAAATGCATTGCCGTTATACCGTTAAGGCTTTATGTAGACTTCAGTGAGCTAAAAAATGTTTATTAAATTAATATGTTAAACTAATGATTTGAAGCATTTCGATATCGATTGCTAAATGTGTATATAAAAGAAAATCGACTTTATACCTAAATAAAAGATTACGGAATTCTTCTACATGCACTGCCGTAATACCGCCGTGGCTATATGCTAACTTCAGATCGCTAAAGAAGGTTTATTAACTTAAATATGTTAAGCTTATGAGTTGAAGCATCTCGATATCGATTGCTAAATGTGTATATGCAACAAAATCGACTTTATACCTAAATATAAAATAACGGAATTCTTCTACAGGCACTGCCGTTATGCCGCCATGGCTTTATTCGAACTTCAGTTCGTTCAAGAAGGTTTATTAACTTAAATATGTTAAACTAATGAGTTGAAGCATTTCGATATCTATTGCTAAATGTGTATATACAACAAAATCGACTTTATACCTAATTATAAGATTACGGAATTCTTCTAAATGCACTGCCGTTATGCCGCCATGGCTTTATATCAACTTCAATACGTTAAAGAAGGTTAATTAACTTAAATATAATAAACTAATGATTTGAAGCATTTCGATACCGCCTGCTAAATGTGTATATACAAGAAAATCGACTTTATACCTAAATATAAGATAACGGAATTCTTCCACATGCACTGCCGTTATGCCGCCATGGTTTTATGCCAACTTCAGTTCGTTAAAGAAGGTTTATTAACTTTAATATGTTAATCTAAATCCAATCTTTCTTCTACTCCTATCAGTGGCCTGGCATTAGTCACATTTTTGTTTCAATTTTGCTAACGCTCTGAGGCTAAACTATTGAAACGTGGTGAGTCAAACATAAGGCATTGGTTAGATAATTTAAAGAGCTCTCAGGAAAGTCTTCAATCTTTCTTCTACTCCTATCAGGGGCTTGGCAATAGTCACATTTTTTTTCAACTTTGCTAACGCTCTGAGGATAAACTATTAAAACGAGGTGAGTCAAACTTAAAGCATTGGTTAGATAATTTAAAGAGCTCTCAAGAAAGTCTTCAATCTTTCTTCTACGCCTATCAGGGGCTTACTGATAGTCACAATTTTGTTTCAACTTTGCTAACGCTCTAGCGGCTAAACTATTGAAACGTCACATTTTTTTTCAAATTTGCTAATGCTCAAGCGGCTTATCTATTGAAACGAGGTAGGTCAAACATAAAGCATTGGTTAGATAATTCAAAGAGCTTTTAGGAAAATCTTCAATCTTTCTTCTACTCCTACCAGGGGCTTGGCAATAGTCACATTTTTGTTTCACTTTTGACGACGCTCTAGCGGCTAAACTGTTGGAACGAGGTGGGTCAAACATAAAGCATTGGTTACATAATTTAAAGAGCTCTCAGGAAAGTCCCCAATTTTTCTTCTACTCCTACCAGGGGCTTGGCAATAGTCACATTATTGTTTCAATTTTGATAACGCTCTGGGGCTAAACTATTAGAACGAGTTGAGTCACACATAAAGCATTGGTTAGATAATTTAAAGAGCTCTCAGAAAAGTCTTCAATCTTTCTTCTACTCCTATCAGGGCTTGGCAATAGTCATATTTTGGTTTCACTTTTGATAACGCTCTAGCGGGTAAACGATTGGAACGAGGTGAGTCAAGCATAAAGCATTGGTTAGATAATTTAAAGAGCTCTCAGAAAAGTCTTCAATCTTTCTTCTACTCCTATCAGGGGCTTGGCAATAGTCACATTTTGGTTTCACTTTTGATAACGCTCTAGCGGGTAAACTATTGGAACGAGGTGAGACAAACGTAAAGCATTGGTTAGATAATTTAAAGAGCTCTCAGGAAAGTCTTCAATCTTTCTTCTACTCCTACCAGGGGCTCGGCAATAGTCACATTTTTGTTTGAACTTTGCTAACGCTCTGAGGCTAAACTATTTGAACAAAGTGAGTCAAACATAAAGCATTGATTAGATAATTTAAGGAGCTCTAAGGAAAGTCTTCAATCTTTCTTCTACACCTATCAGGGGCTTGCTAATAGTCACAATTTTGTTTCACTTTTGATAACGCTCTAGCGGCTAAACTGTTGGAACGAGGTGGGTCAAACGTAAAGCATTGGTTACATAATTTAAAGAGCTCTCAGGAAAGTCCCCAATTTTTCTTCTACTCCTACCAGGGGCTTGGCAATAGTCACATTTTTGTTTCAACTTTGCTAACGCTCTAGCGGAAAAACTATTTGAATGAGGTGGGTCGAACGTAAAGCTTTGGTTAGATAATTTAAAGAGCTCTCAGGAAAGTCTTCAATCTTTCTTCTACTCTTATCAGGGGCTTGCCAATAGTCACATTTTTGTTTCAACTTTGCTAACGCTCTAGCGACTAAACTATTGAAACGAGGTGGGTCAAACATAAAGCATTGGTTAGATAATTTAAAGAGCTTACAGGAAAGTCTTCAATCATTTTTCTACTCCTATCAGTGGCTTGGCAATAGTCACATTTTTGTTTCAACTTTGCTAACGCTCTAGCGGATAAACTATTTGAACGAGGTGAATCAAACATTAGGCGTTGGTTAGATAATTTAAAGAGCTCTCAGGAAAGTCTTCAATCTTTGTTCTACTACTATCAGGGGCTTGGAAATAGTCACATTTTTCTTTCACTTTTGATAACGCTCTAGCGGGTAAACTATTGAAACGAGGTGAATCAAACATAAAGCGTTGGTTAGATAATTTAAAGAACTCTCAGGAAAAATTTCAATCTTTCTTCTACTCTTACCAGGGGCTCGGCAATAGTCACATTTTTGTTTCAACTTTGCTAACGCTCTAGCGGCTAAACTATTGGAACGAGGTGGGTCAAACATAAAGCATTCGTTAGATAATTTAAAGAGCTCTCAGAAAAGTCTTCAATCTTTCTTCTACTCCTATCAGGGGCTTGGCAATAGTCACATTTTGGTTTCACTTTTATTAATGCTCTAGCGGGTAAACTATTTGTACGAGGTGAGTCAAGCATACAGCATTGATTAGGTAAATTAAAGAGCTCTCAGGAAAGTCATTAATTTTTCTTCTACATCTGCCAGGGGTTTGGCAATAGTGACATTTTTGTTTCAACTTTGCTAACGCTCTGAGGCTAAACTATTTGAACGACGTGGGTCGAACATAAAGCATTGGTTAGATAATTTAAGGCGCTCTCAGGAAAGTCTTCAATCTTTCTTCTACTCCTACCAGGGGCTTGGCAATAGTCACATTTTTGTTTCAAATTTGATAACGCTCTGAGCTAAACTATTTGAACGAGGTGGGTCGAACATAAAGCATTGGCTAGATAAATTAAAGAACTCTCAGGAAAGTCTTTAGTTTTTCTTCTACATCTACCAGGGGCTTGGCAATAGTCACATTTTTGTTTCAACTTTGCTAACGCTCTGAGGCTAAACTATTTGAATGACGTGGGTCGAACATAAAGCATTGGTTAGATAATTTAAAGAGCTCTCAGGAGAGTCTTCAATCTTTCTTCTACATCTACCAGGGGCGTGGCAATAGTCACATTTTTGTTTCACTTTTGATAGAGCGGGTAAACTATTTGTACGAGGGGAGTTAAACATTAAACATTGGTTAGATAATTTAAAGGGCTTACAGGAAAGTCTTTCTTCTGCTCTAACCAGGCGCTTGGCAATAGTCACATTTTTTTTCAACTTTGCTAACGCTCTAGTGGCTAATTTATTGAAACGAGGTGGGTCGAACATAAAGCATTGGCTACATAATTTAAACAAATGAGTTGAACCATTTCAATATCGCTTGCTAAATGTGTATATACAACAAAATCGGCTTTATACCTAAATATAAGATTACGGAATTCTTCCAAATGCACTGCCGTTATATCGTTATGGCTTTACGTAAACTTCAGTAAGAAAAAGATGGTTAATTAACTTAAATATGTTAAACTAATGATTTGAAGCATCTCGATATCGAATGCTAAATGTGTATATACAACAAAATCGACATTATACCTAAATATAAGTTTGCGGAATTCTTCCAAATGCACTGGCGTTATACCGTTATGGCTTTACGTAAACTTCAGTCAGATAAAAAAGGTTAATTAACTGAAATATGTTAAACTAATGATTTGAAGCATTCCGTTATCGATTGCTAAATGCGTATATACAACAAAATCGACTTTGTACCTAAATATAAGATTACGGAATTCTTCTTAATGCACTGCCGTTATGCCGCCATAGCTTTAAGCCAACTTCCGTTCGTTAAAGAAGGTTTATTAGCTTAAATATGTTAAACTAATTATTTGAAGCATTTCGATATCGATTGCTAAATGTGTATATACACGAAAATCGACTTTATACATAAATATAAGACTTCGGAATTCTTCCAAATGTACTGTCGTTATGCCGCCATGGCTTTATATCATTTTCAATACGTTAAAGAAGGTTAATTAAATTAAATATGTTAAACTAATGATTTGAAGCATTTCGATATCGATTGATAAATGCGTATATACAACAAAATCGACTTTATACCTAAATATAAGATTACGGAATTCTTCTAAATGCACTGTCGTTATGCCGCCATGGCTTTATATCACCTTCATTACGTTAAAGAAGGTTAACTAACTTAAATATGTTAAACTAATGATTTGAAGATTTTCGATATCGATTGCTAAATGTGTAAATACAAGAAAATCGACTATATACCTAAATATAAGATTACGGAACTCTTCTACCTGCACTGTCGTTATGCCGCCATGGCTTTATATCAACTTCATTACGTTAAAGAAGGTTAAATAACTTAAATATGTTAAACTAATGATTTGAAGCATTTCGATATCGATTGCTAAATGCGTATGTACAACAAAATCGACTTTATACCTAAATAAAAGATAACGGAATTCATATAAATATATTGCCGTTATGCCGTTATGGCTTTATGTAAACTTTATTAAGATAAAGAAGGTTAATTAACTTAAATATGCTAAACCAGTTATTTGAAGCATTTCGATATATATTGTTAAATGTGTAAATACAAGAAAATCGACTTTATACCTAAATATAAGATTACGGAGTTCTTCCAAATGCACTGCCGTTATACCGTTATGGCTTTATGTACACTTCAGTAAGAAAAATAAGGTTAAATAACTTAAATATGTTAAACTAATGAGTTGAACCATCTCGATATCGATTGCTAATGTGTATATACAACAAAATCGACTTTATACCTAAATATAAAATTATAACATTACGGAATTCTTCTAAATGCACTGCCGTAGAAGGTTAATTAACTTAAATATTTTAAACTAATGATTTGAAGCATTTCGATATCGCTTGCTAAATGTGTATGTAAAAGAAAATCGAATTTATACCTAAACATAAGATTACGGAATTCTTCCAAATGTACTGTCGTTATGCCGCCATGGCTTTATGTCACCTTCATTACGTTAAAGAAGGTTAACAACTTAAATATGTTAAACTAATGATTTGAAGATTTTTGATATCGATTGCTAAATGTGTAAATACAAGAAAATCGACTTATACCTAAATATAAGATTACGGATCCCTTTTAATGCACTGTCGTTATGCCGCCATGGCTTTATATCACCTTCATTACGTAAAGAAGGTTAAACTTAAATATGTTAAACAATGATTTGAAGCATTTCGATATCGATTGCTAAATGTGTTTTAAAGAAAATCGACTTTTCCTAAATATAAGACTAAGGAATTTGGCTTTATGTAACTTCGTTGTAAAGGAGGTTTATTAACTTAAATATGTTAAAAATTATTGAAGCTTTCGATATCGATTGCAAATGTGATATACAAAAAATCGACTTTATACCAAAAAAAAAATAAATTACGGAATTCTTCTAAATGCACTGCCTTATGCCGAAGGCTTTATTAACTTCATTTGTAAAAAGTTTAAACTTAATTGTTAACTAATGATTTGAAGCTTTCGATATCGATTGTAAATGTGTATATACAAAAAATCGACTTTATGCCTAAATATAAGATACGGAATTCTTCCAAATGCAGTGCCGATGGCTTTATTCACTTCATTCGCTTAAGGAGGTTTATTTAAATTAAAATGTAAACCATTATTGAAGCATTTCCATATCGATTGGAAAAGTTATTACAAAAAATCGACTTTATACCTAAAAATAAAAATAAAACGGAATTCTTTAAATACTGCCGTTATCGTTAAGGCTTTATGCTAAAAAAGTTTTTTAACTTAATATGTAAAAATAATATTTGAAGCATTTCGATATCGATGCTAAAAGTGTATATACAAAAAATCGACTTTATGCCTAAAAATAAGATTACGGAATTCTTCTAAATGCACTGCCCTTATGCCGATGGCTTTAACCCCTTCCTTCGTTAAAGAAGGTTAAAATTAAATTTTTAACAATATTTGAAGCATTTCGTTTTCGATTGCTAATGTAAAAATTTAAGAAAATCGACTTTTACTAAATAAGATAAAAAAATTCTTCAAATGCACTGCCGTTTATGGCTTTATTACTTCATTCGTAAAGAAGGTTAATAACTTAAATATGTTTAAAAAATAAATTTTAAGCATTTCGATATCGATGTTAATGTGTATTACAAAAAATCGATTTATACCTAAATATAAGATAAAGGAATTCTTAAATTAAATGCCGTTATGCCGATGGCTTTAGAACTTCGTTCGTTAAAGAAGGTTAAATTAAATTAAATTGTTAAACTAATTATTTGAAGCATTTCGATATCGAGCTAAATGTGTAAAAAAAAAAATCGACTTTTCCTAAATATAAGTTACGGAATTCTTCAAATGCACTGTGTTATCCGTGGCTTAAAATTACCCTTTATTTGTTTAAAAAAAAGGTTAAATATGTTAAACAATTATTTGAAGCTTTCGATATCGATGCTAAATGTGTATATACAAAAAATCGACTTTTTCCTAAATATAAGATTACGGAATCTTCCAAATGCACTGCCGATGGCTTTATTTAACTTCATTCGTTAAAGAAGGTTAAAACTTAAATATGTAAACAATGATTTGAAGCATTTCGATATCGATGCTTAATGTTATATACAAAAAATCGATTTTTTACATAAATATAAGATTACGGGAAATTTTTCTAAATGCACTGCCGTTATGCCCCATGGCTTTAACCCCTTCCTTCGTTTAAAAAAGGTTTATTTAAATTAAATATGTTAAACTAATGTTGAAGCATTTCGATATCGATTGTAAAAGTGATTACAAAAAATCGACTTTATACTAAATATAAATTACGGAATTCTTTAAATACTGCGTTATGCCGATGGCTTTTTACCCTTTATTTGTTTAAAAAAGGTTAAAACTTAAATATGTTAAACAATGATTTGAAACATTTCGTATCATGCTAAATGTGTATAAAAAAAATCGACTTTTTACCTAAATAAAGTTTTTGGAATTCTTCCAAATGCACTGGGTTATCCGTTTTGGCTTTATGTAAAATTCGGGGTAAGAAGGTTAAATTTAAATTAAATATGTTTAACAATATTTGAAGCTTTCGATATCGATTGCTAAAAGTGTAATACAAAAAATCGACTTTATCTAAAATAAGAACGGAATTCTTCAAATACTGCTTATGCCGATGGCTTTTTACCCTTTATTTGTTTAAAAAAGGTTAAAACTTAAATATGTTTAAAAAATATTTGAAGCATTTCGATATCGATTGCTAAAAGTGCAAATACAAGAAAAACCGACTTTATACCTAAATATAAGATTACGGAATTCTTCCAAATGCACTGCCGTTATACCGTTATGGCTTTACGTTCACTTCAGTAAGAAAATTAAGGTTAATTAACTTAAATATGTTAAACTAATGAGTTGAACCATCTCGATATCGATTGCTTATGTGTATATAAGTTAACACAGTGGTTCACACCGTCAGTTAATTCCCACCTTTGGGCAATAGCTGGAAACTTTAAACCACCCAATTGCTGACACTGCATCAGCAATATCAGTTAGTGACTCCACACGCGCGTCCGCTCAATTGCTGACGCCGCAACTGTTGGCAACGTGACCAGGTAAAGGCATAGGTTTAATTTAGAGTTAAGAAATAATTTGTAATTAGTTTTTAAACAGCATTTAATAAATAAAGACCGCGGACGCGAGTCCGCTACTTTTTAAAAATTAAAATAATAAAATAAAAATTTAACTGGCGCCCGAGCAGGGACCAGCTTAGATTCGCGCCGTAAAGTGTCAAAGTGTTGTTTCACCGTGTCCTTAAAAATTTAAAATTTAACATTGTGATACCGCGTCGTCACTTAAATATAGACAATCGCCTGTACAACAGCCGCGTCAAAAAAAAAAGTGTCGTAGTGTTTGGCCAGACGCCTGCAAAGCAGCTACAGTGCCAGTATTTACATATGTTTCAGTGCCACAAGTGAACACACAAAGACAGTACGTCCGTATAACAGCCCGTAAACGAAAAACGGCCAAGTGAAAACGGAAGCGAACTAACTGGTCCCGAACCAAAACACAGCGTTGGAATCCTGTAGGAAGGGAACGCACCCTCGATACGTGCGCACCGTGGGAACCCCAGTAAGCAGAAGGCCAAAAAGGAACGCCTAATTAATATTTTAAGAAAAATTAAAATTATATTAGATAACCATATAATAAGTGTAACTTTTAAGGATAATTAAAAACTAACAAAATTTACTAACCCATTTAAAATCAGGCTCGTACAGCCAATAACCTAAAACAATCCAGGCTGCGATTCACCACCTTCGGGAACCCTCCAGTCTTATAACATAAAAATTCCTTTGCGATTCACCACCTTCGGGGGGACCCTCCAGAGGAATATAAAAAACATAACATAGGCTTGTACAGCCAATAAAAGGACAAATAAACACGAACCGCGATTCACCACCTAACGGGGGACCCTCCGGTTCAATATAACATTACATCCTACTTTGCGATTCACCACAAAAGGGACCCTCCGGAGAAAAAGGATAATTAACAAACAAAAACACTATTAACAATAAAATTAGTTAGCTATAAAATTCAAATATCCCAAAACTTAAAAGAATTTCTAAAATGATTAGGCCCAGTATACTAAATAAGCCTGCAATCCCTCCTCCTGCTCCTAATCAAGGATCAGTGAACGCAAACCCAAACCCAACTCTCGACAATAATTCTCAACCGAATGCTGAACTGACAACACTAATTACTACAATTGTAGGCCAGGTACTCAGGAATGAGGGCCGACAACATTTACAACATGTTCTCAACCCTAATTTTGACTTACTTAATGTGACAGACGAAACCATCAACCCAGATTATAGAGGACAGTTATCAGGCCTAGATAAAATACCAGACATAGTTAGAAGTTTAAGGGAATTTAACGGCAACCAAGGAGAATTTAGTTCTTGGAAAAAAAGTGTAGATCGGGTTTTGAAAATCTACGAATCCGAAAAGGGAACGCCTAGATATTTCGGAATACTTTCTGTTATCCGCAATAAAATAACTGGCAATGCTGATGTCGCCCTTGAGTCCTATAACACCCCACTAGAATGGAAAGCAATATCTAGATGCTTGACGTTACATTACGCAGATAAAAGAGATATTACGACCCTTGAATGTCAGCTTACATCAATTGTGCAAGGCAACAGTACTATCCAGCAGTTCTACCAAAATGTTTATACACACCTTTCGCTTATTCTAAACAAACTTTCGAGTTTGGAGATGAGCCAGGAGTCACTAAGTCTGTTAGTTCAAACTTACAGGCATAAAGCCTTGGACGCGTTTAGCAGGGGATTAAAAGGTGACCTTCCTAGACTTTTAGGAATGAAAGAACCTGAAGATCTGCCTCAAGCACTTCATTTGTGCCTAAAACTAGAAAACCAAGGCTACAGGACTCAATACGCATATAACAACCAAGGTGCTGTACGTAAACCGAATATCCATAACTTACCACCATTACCACCAAGGAAACCAATTGCTTCCAACCAACCATTCTACCCTCAATTAGCATACATTCCCAGACCGCAGAATCCTTTTAGAAACTCGATGCCACCCCAATACCAACGCCCCCAACAAAATTACCAAAATTATCAGCTTAGCAGACCACCGTTTCAGGTCACCAATAAGCAACCACCTCCAGAGCCCATGGATGTTGATCACATCATACACTCAGGAGCAGTTAACTACATAAATAGACCACATTTCAATAAACCACCCATAAAAAGACCATCTAACTTTTCAACACAAATACCTCTCAAACATCAAAGAAATTTTCATATAGAAACAGGTAATCAACATGAATAGTACCCACAAGACCCATACTACGCAGAAGAACAGGAGTACTCACAAGACCAGTACTGCCAACAAACCGGGACTCACACCTTACAAGAATACGAAACAGCTTTGAATATGGAAGAAAACGGACAATCATTCCAATACGACAACCCAAAACCAGGAAATGATACTCATGAACATATGGATATCCATTTTTTAGAATGAATAGTTCTTCGTTGCCATATGTTGAATGTAAAACGAAGAACGGAAAAATTTTAAAAATGTTAATCGATACTGGATCAAGCAAAAACTATATTCGACCCTGTCACGTTTTAAGGCAAATACCTAACGAACAACCATTTTTTGCAAACTCTATAGCAGGATAAATACAAGTAACTCACCATACAGTTATAAATTTATTTGGAAAAAATGACACAAATTTAAAATTTTTTATACTTCCTACTCTGAAGTCCTTTGACGGTATAATTGGTAATGATAGCCTCAAAGAACTTTACACAACCATAAATATTCACGATGACACCCTTACATTTGGCAATGGCATAAAAGTCAGAATAAAACAACAAATTTCCCCATCGGTCAACAAAATTGACATTAGGTGATGAGATGAGAGATTTTGTAACTAAAGAAATAGAAGATCTACTTAAAAACGGAATTATCAGACCATCTCGTTCTCCTTATAACTCACCCGTTTGGGTTGTACCTAAAAAACTAGATGCCTCAGGACAAAAGAAATATAGGCTTGTAATTGACTACAGAAAATTAAATACATTGACAATAGCAGATAGATACCCCATCCCGGAAATAAATGAAGTAATTTCACAACTTGGAAACAACAAATATTTTTCTGTTCTTGATCTAAAGAGTGGCTTCCACCAGATTCCCTTGAAGGAATCGGATATTGAGAAGACAGCTTTTTCGATTAATAATGGCAAATATGAGTTCACTCGACTTCCGTTTGGACTTAAGAACGCACCCGCTATTTTCCAACGAGCGCTAGACGACATACTGAAGGAGCACATAGGCAAAATATGTTATGTCTACATAGATGACATAATAGTATTTGGCAAAGATGAGAAAGATCACCTTCATAATGTCGAAACAATATTCCATACGCTACAAAATGCAAACATGAAGGTCCAATTAGACAAATGCGAGTTTTTCCGCAAGGAAGTCGAATTTCTAGGCTTCATCATTTCACCCACAGGAATAAAAACCAATCCCGCCAAAGTAAAGGCAATCCAAGAATTTCCGTGTCCAAAAACACTGAAAGACTTGAGGTCTTTCCTTGGCCTATCAGGCTATTACCGACGCTTCATCAGAGATTACGCCAAGTTAGCGAAACCTCTGACCTCGCTTTTAAGAGGGGAAGATGGACGCGTGTCCAAAACCGCCTCCAGTAAAAAGCCAATAGTGTTTGATAATTACGCCTTAGAATCCTTCAGCAAAATTAAATCTTCCCTAATATCAAAAGAAGTTATCCTATCATATCCAGATTTCACACAAGAATTTCATCTTACTACCGACGCATCCAACTATGCCATAGGAGCCGTCCTCGAGCAAGCAGGTAAACCTATCACCTTTATATCCCGCTCATTAAACAAAACCGAAGAGAGCTATGCCGCAAACGAAAAAGAAATTCTGGCTATTATTTGGGCTCTTACATCACTCCGAAACTATTTATACGGATCAGCGAAAGTTGTAATCTTCACAGATCATCAACCACTCACCTTTGCGTTGAGCAACAAAAACCACAACGGCAAAATGAAGAGATGGAAGTATAAGCCAGGAAGAACAAACGTCGTAGCAGATGCCTTATCGAGACCTCCACAGACTGACATTAATGTTCTTACAACCACTGACCACAGTAACGACAGCTCTTCTCATCTCCTTATTCCAGCTACAGAAGCCCCTATTAATGCTTTTAAAAATCAACTTTTCCTACTATTTGGCAACGAGAACAGTTACACCTTTCAAATACCATTCCCTACTTTTCATAGACACATAATTACAAAACAAAACTATTCTACACAAGACATCATTGACATATTCAAACGGTACTTAGACCCAGCACTTATCAACGGACTTCACACGACAGAAACTCTAATGGGCAAGATACAGGAAATATACCCACTTCACTTCAGTAACACTAAAATCCGTTATACGCAAACGTTTCTCAAAGATATCGCATCCGCAACCGAACAAGAGCAAATTATCATTCAGGAACATGAAAGAGCACATAGAAACAGTAGAGAGAATAAATCTCAAATTTTACGAAAATACTATTTTTCAAGTATGCATTCCAAAATTGAAAAAATCACCAAACAGTGTTCTACCTGTCATGAACAGAAATATGACAGACATCCACCGAAACCCCAAATCCAAGAAACTCCTATTCCACAGGTCCCAGGAGAAATCGTCCACGTTGACATCTATTCCACACAGAAGAATCTCATCCTCACAGCTTTAGATAAATTTTCAAAGTATGCACAGGTTAAAATTATTTCATCAAGAGCAATAGAACATATAAAGGACCCAATAAGAGAATTAATGATTGCTTTCGGAATACCAAAACTCGTTGTAATAGACAATGAGAAATCACTAAATTCTGCTTCTATATCTACCCTTCTCAAAGACCAAATGTCTATAAATGTCTACACCACATCTCCTTACAGCAGCACCAGTAATGGACAAGTAGAAAGGTTTCACAGCACTCTTTCCGAAATAATGAGATGTATCAAAGCTAACTCCACAGGTATGCCATTTGAAGAATTATTATTTAAATCAGTTCAAGAATACAATTCATCCATTCACTCAACGACAAAAAACAAACCCGTAGACATATTTTTCTCGAACAAGATACGCTCTGACCCACAACAAATAGAAAAAGAACGACAAAAAAATATTACTCTTCTGAAGGAAAAACAAGAAAGAGATCTTTCATACCAAAATAAAAATAGATCAGAACACAAGGACTATAGCCCAGGAGAAATTATTTATGTTAAAATAAATAACAGATTAGGATCAAAATTAACTTCAAAATACAAAAAAGAAACAGTTTCCGAAAATATGAGAACCACAGTTAAAACAGCATCAGGAAGAATAGTTCATAAAGGACTAATAAAAAATAACTAATATCCACTTTCAGGAAAAATGGACACCATTAGATGTATACTCCTCTTGACTACTATTACGACCAGTCTCGCTAGCATAGAGATTTTGGACTATACAAACTCTTACCTAGTGACGATAAATAACGGACTAGCTAAAATTCAGGACGGAACATTTAGACTAATCCATATAATTGACATCAACAAGTACGAACAACTTTTGACAGACATACAGGACCATATAACGGACAAAATCCCCAAAGACACTTTCCTTCGCCCAATCCTTAAACATGAAATAAATCAAACCCTTGAAATCCTCGATACACTTAAACCCACTAAAACATCCCGAATTAGAAAGTCAATAAACATATTAGGCACCGCATGGAAATATCTGGCAGGATCACCAGACCATGACGACCTCGAAATCATTAATAAGAATCTTTTGAACCTAAACCAAAATAATAACAAACAAGTAATAATAAATGAACTATTTACTAACAGAATTAACAATATATCAAATGTAAAGAATTTAATTTCAAATTCAATAAGAAAAGACGATAGTATAATAAACGAAATTGTAATTGATTTACAAAGTAGGATTAGGTTAATAAAAGAAGAATTAGTTAATATAAAGTATGCCATTCAATGGGCGAAAACAAATGTTTTAAATACATTATTACTAAATAAAGAAGAAATAAAAACTGCATTAGAAAAATTAAAAGAAGAACAAATGCCATTTAACAACGTAGAAGAAGCGTTAGAATTTTCAAAAATAAACGTACTAAGTAAAGAAATGTTAATAATTTATATGATAAAAATACCGCTTACAAATAGCGAAATATTTAGAAGAATAATTATAAGGCCAGTTAAGAAGCCAAAAAACATTGCAATAAATATTAAATATAAAGAAATAATTAAAGGAAAAAATTCAATATATGGAGTTAAGAAACTATGTGAAAAATATAATAATGTAACAATTTGTAAAAAAAAATGTTTAGTAGATTTAAGTGAAGATACATGTTTACCTAAAATAATAAATAGTTTAAATTCTACCTGCACCACAATCACGAAATACAACAATCGAAGAAATACAACCAGGAATACTACTATTAAACAATTTTAATGGTATAATAAATATAAACAGAACGCCTCAGATGACAAATGGGACACACGTTATTAAATTCTATAATGCTACGATAGAAGTCAAAAACCAGACATATAGAAATTTTGAAACAATACCTTTCGAAGCCATACCCACAGTCTTACAACTTACGCCAGACGAAAAGAATCACATCAAGCTTTTATCACTAGAAATGCTAAACGAATTGCACATTAACAACACCAAACGAATTGATTTCCTAAGAATCACAACGCTTTCTATTGGAACTCTTACAACAACAGTTATGGTAGTTTTTTCATGCATGTGCATTGCACTTCATAAACGTAAAGATTGAATATGTCGGAAAAGAAGTCACAATTGAACACCCTCCAGTAAGTCCACCAAACGACATAATCAACAAGCCACCTTACGTAAACTTCAACGACTTGCCATTCTATTGATGATCGAGGACGATCATGCTTAAAGGGGGAAGAGTTAACACAGTGGTTCACACCGTCAGCTAATTCCCACCGTTGGGCAATAGCTGGAAACTTTAAACCACCCAATTGCTGACACTGCATCAGCAATATCAGTTAGTGACTCCACATGCGCGTCCGCTCAATTGCTGACGCCGCAACTGTTGGCAACGTGACCAGGTAAAGGCATAGGTTTAATTTAGAGTTAAGAAATAATTTGTAATTAGTTTTTAAACAGCATTTAATAAATAAAGACCGCGGACGCGAGTCCGCTACTTTTTAAAAATTTAAATAATAAAATAAAAATTTAACTTATACAACAAAATCGACTTTATACATAAATATAAGATTACGGAATTCTTCTACATGCACTGCCGTTATGCCGCCATGGCTTTATATCAACTTCAGATCGTTAAAGAAGGTTAACTAAGTTAAATATGTTAAACTAATGATTTGAAGCATTTCGTTATCGATTGCTAAATGTGTATATACAACAAAATCGACTTTATACCTAAATATAAGATTACGAAATTCTTCTAAATGCACTGCCGTTATGCCGCCATGGCTTTAAGCCAACTTCAGATCGTTAAAGAAGGTTTATTAACTTAAATATGTTAAACTAATGATTTCAACCATCTCGCTATTGATTGCTAATGTGTATATACTACAAGATCGACTTTATACCTAAATATAAGATTACGGACTTCTTCCAAATGCACTGCCGTTATACCGTTATGGCTTTACGTAAACTTCAGTAAGAAAAATAAGGTTAATTAACTTAAATATTTTAAACTAATGATTTGAAGCACCTCGATATCGATAGCTAAATGTGTAAATACAACAAAATCGACATTATACCTAAATATAAGTTTACGGAATTCTTCCAAATGCACTGCCATTATACCGTTATGGCTTTATGTTAACTTCAGTTCGTTAAAGAAGGTTTATTAACTTAAATATGTTAAACCAGGTATTTGAAGCATTTCGATATCGATTGCTTAATGCATATATAAAAGAAAATCTACTTTATACCTAAATATAAGACTACGGAATTCTTTCAAATGTACTGTCGGTATGCCGCCATGGCTTTATATCAACTTCAATACGTTAAAGAATGTTAATTAACTTAAATTTGTTAAACTAATGATTTGAAGCATTTTGATATCGATAGCTATATGCGTATATACAACAAAATCGACTTTATACCTAAATATAAGATTACGGAATTCTTCTAAATGCACTGTCACTATATCACCTTCATTACGGTAAAGAAGGTTAACTAACTAAAATATGTTAAACTAATGATTTGAAGCATTTCGATATCGATTGCTAAATGTGTATGTACAACAAAATCGACTTTATACCTAAATATAAGATTACGGAATTCTTCTAAATGCACTGTCGTTATGCCGCCATGGCTTTATATCACCTTCATTACGTTAAAGAAGGTTAACTAACTTAAAAATGTTAAGCGAATGATTTGAAGCATTTCGATATCGAAAGCTAAATGTGTATATACAAGAAAATCGACTTTATACCTAAATATAAGTTTACGGAATTCTTCCAAATGCACTGCCGTTATACCGCCATGGCTTTATATCAACTTCAATACGTTAAAGAAGGTTAATTAACTTAAATTTGTTAAACTAATGATTTGAAGCATTTCGATATCGCTTGCTAAATGTGTATGTAAAAGAAAATCGAATTTATACCTAAACATAAGATTACGGAATTCTTCCAAATGTACTGTCGTTATGCCGCCATGGCTTTATGTCACCTTCATTACGTTAAAGAAGGCTACTTAACTTAAATATGTTAAACTAGTGATTTGAAGCATTTCGTTATCGATTGCTAAATGTGTATATACAAGTTACCAGTTATTTGAAGCATTTCGATATAGATTGCTTAATGCATATATAAAAGAAAATCGACTTTATACCTAGATATAAGATTACGGAATTCTTCCAAATGTAATGTCGTTATGCCGTCATGGCTTTGTATCACCTTCATTACGTTAAAGAAGGTTAACTAACTTAAATATGTTAAACGAATGATTTGAAGCATTTCGATATCGAAAGCTAAATGTGTATATACAAGAAAATCGACTTTATACCTAAATATAAGTTTACGGAATTCTTCCAAATGCACTGCCGTTATACCGCCATGGCTTTATATCAACTTCAATCCGTTAAAGAAGGTTATTTAACTTAAATTTGTTAAACTAATGTATTTGAAGCATTTCAATATCGCTTGCTAAATGTGTATGTAAAAGAAAATCGAATTTATACCTAAACATAAGATTACGGAATTCTTCCAAATGTACTGTCGTTATGCCGCAATGGCTTTATGTCACCTTCATTACGTTAAAGAAGGCTACTTAACTTAAATATGTTAAACTAGTGATTTGAAGCATTTCGTTGTCGATTGCTAAATGTGTATATACAAGAAAATCGACTTTATACCTAAATATAAGATTACGGAATTCTTCTAAATGCACTGTCGTTATACCGCCATGGCTTTATATCACCTTCATTATGTTAAAGAAGGTTAACTAACTTAAATATGTTAAACGAATGATTTGAAGCATTTCGATATCGATAGTTAAATTTGTATATACAAGAAAATCGACTCTTTACCTAAATATAAGATTACGGAATTCTTCCAAATGCACTGCCGTTATACCGTTTTGGCTTTATGTAAACTTCAGTAAGATAAAGAAGGTTAATTAACTTAAATATGTTAAACTAATGATTTGAAGCATTTCGATATCGATTGCTAAATGTGTATATACAACAAAATCGACCTTATACCTAAATATAAGATAACGGAATTCTTCTACATGCACTGCCGTTATGCCGCCATAGCTTTATGCCAACTTCAATACGTTAAAGAAGGTTAACTAACTTAAATATGTTAAACTAATGATTTGATTAACTTAAATATGCCAAACCAGTTATTTGATGCATTTCGATATCGATTGCTAAATGTGTAAATACAAGAAAATCGACTTTATACCTAAATATAAGATAACGGAATTCTTCTACATGCACTGCCGTTATGCCGCCATAGCTTTATGCCAACTTCAGTTCGTTAAAGAAGGTTTATTAACTTAAATATGTTTAACTAATGAGTTGAAGCATCTCGATATCGATTGCTAAATATGTATATACAACAAAATCGACTTTATACCTAAATATAAGATAACGGAATTCTTCTAAATGCACTGCCGTTATGCCGCCATGGCTATTCTTCCAAATGTACTGTCGTTATGCCGCCGTGGCTTTATATCAACTTCAATACGTTAAAGAAGGTTAAATAATTTAAATATGTTAAACTAATGACTTGAAGCATTTCGATATCGATAGCTAAATGTGTATATACAAGAAAATCGACTTTATACCTATATATAAGATTACGGAATTCTTCTAAATGCACTGCCGTTATGCCGCCATGGCCTTAAGCCAACTTCAGTTCGTTAAAGAAGGCTTATTAACTTAAATATGTTAAACCAGTTATTTGAAGCATTTCGATATCGATTGCTTAATGCATATATACCAGAAAATCGACTTTATGTCGTTATGCCGCCATGGCTTTATGTCAACTTCAATACCTTAAAGAAGGTTATATAACTTAAATATGTTAAACTAATGATTTGAAGCATTTCGATATCGATTGCTAAATGCGTATATACAACAAAATCGGCCTTATACATAAATATAAGATTACGGAATTCTTCTAAATGCACTGTCGTTATGCCGCCATGGCTTTATATCAACTTCAATACGTTAAAGAAGGTTAATTATCTTAAATATGTTAAACTAATGATTTGAGCATTTCCATATCGATTGCTAAATGCGTATATACAACAAAATCGCCTTTATATCTAAATATAAGATTACGGAATTCTTCTAAATGCACTGTCGTTATGCCGCCATGGCTCTATATCACCTTCATTACGTTAAAGAAGGTTAACTAACTTAAATATGTTAAACGAATGATTTGAAGCATTTCGATATCGATAGCTAAATGTGTATATACAAGAAAATCGACTTTTTACCTAAATATAAGATTACGGAATTCTTCCAAATGCACTGCCGTTATACCGTTTTGGCTTTATGTAAACTCCAGTAAGATAAAGAAGGTTTATTAACTTAAATATGTTAAACTAATGATTTGAAGCATTTAGATATCGATTGCTTAATGTGTATATACAACCGCCATGGCTTTATATCAACTTCAATACGTTAAAGAAGGTTAATTAACTTAAATATGTTAAACTAAGGATTTGAAGCATTTCAACAAAATCGACTTTATACCTAAATATAAGATTACGGAATTCTTCTAAATGCACTGTCGTTATGCCGCCATGGCTTTGTATCACCTTCATTACGGTAAAGAAGGTTAACTAACTTAAATATGTTAAACTAATGATTTGAAGCATTTCGATATCGACTGCTAAATGTGTATGTACAACAAAATCGGCTTTATACCTAAATATAAGATAACGGAATTCTTCTAAATGCACTGTCGTTATGCCGCCATGGCTTTGTATCACCTTCATTACGGTAAAGAAGGTTAACTAACTTAAATATGTTAAACTAATGATTTGAAGCATTTCGATATCGATTGCTAAATGTGTATGTACAACAAAATCGACTTTATACCTAAATATAAGATAACGGAATTCATATAAATATACTGCCGCTAAGCCGTTATTGCTTTATGTAAACTTCAGTAAGATAAAGAAGGTTAATTAACTTAAATATGTTAAACCAGTTATTTGATGCATTTCGATATCGATTGCTAAATGTGTAAATACAAGAAAATCGACTTTATACCTAAATATAAGATAACGGAATTCTTTTACATGCACTGCCGTTAGGCCGCCATAGCTTTATGCCAACTTCAGTTCGTTAAAGAAGATTTATTAACTTAAATATGTTAAACTAATGAGTTGAAGCATCTCGTTATCGATTGCTAAATATGTATATACAACAAACTCGACTTTATACCTAAATATAAGATAACGGAATTCTTCTAAATGCACTGCCGTTATGCCGCCATGGCTTTTCTTCCAAATGTACTGTCGTTATGCCGCCATGGCTTTATATCAACTTCAATACGTTAAAGAAGGTTAATTAACTTAAATATGTTAAACTAATGATTTGGAGCATTTCGATATCGATAGCTAAATGTGTATATACAAGAAAATGGACTTTATACCTAAATATAAGATTACGGAATTCTTCTAAATGCACTGCCGTTATGCCGCCATGGCCTTAAGCCAACTTCAGTTCGGAATTCTTTTACATGCACTGCCGTTAGGCCGCCATAGCTTTATGCCAACTTCAGTTCGTTAAAGAAGATTTATTTACTTAAATATGTTAAACTAATGAGTTGAAGCATCTCGATATCGATTGCTAAATATGTATATACAACAAACTCGACTTTATACCTAAATATAAGATAACGGAATTCTTCTAAATGCACTGCCGTTATGCCGCCATGGCTTTTCTTCCAAATGTACTGTCGTTATGCCGCCATGGCTTTATATCAACTTCAATACGTTAAAGAAGGTTAATTAACTTAAATATGTTAAACTAATGATTTGGAGCATTTCGATATCGATAGCTAAATGTGTATATACAAGAAAATGGACTTTATACCTAAATATAAGATTACGGAATTCTTCTAAATGCACTGCCGTTATGCCGCCATGGCCTTAAGCCAACTTCAGTTCGTTAAAAAAGGCTTATTAACTTAAATATATTAAACCAGTTATTTGAAGCATTTCCATATCGATTGCTTAATGTATACATATATACCAGAAAATCGACTTTATACCTAAATATAAGACTACGGAATTCTTCCAAATGTACTGTCGATATGCCGCTATGGCTTTATATCAACTTCAATACGTTAAAGAAGGTTAATTAACTTAAATATGTTAAACTAATGATTTGAAGCATTTCGATATCGATTGCTTAATGCGTATATACAACAAAATCGACTTTATACCTAAATACATATAAGATTACGGAATTCTTCTAAATGCACTGTCGTTATGCCGCCATGGCTTTATATCACCTTCATTACGTTAAAGAAGGTTAACTAACTTAAATATGTTAAACGAATGATTTGAAGCATTTCGATGTCGATAGCTAAAAGTGTATATACAAGAAATTCGACTTTTTACCTAAATATAAATTTATGACATTACGGAATTCTTCTAAATGCACTGCCGTTATACCGTTAAGGCTTTATGTAGACTTCAGTATGCTAAAAAATGTTTATTAACTTAATATGTTATACTAATGATTTGAAGAATTTCGATATCGATAGCTAAATGTGTATATACAAGAAAATCGACTTTATACCTAATACAAGATTACGGAATTCTTCTAAATGCACTGCCGTTATGCCGCTATGGTTTTAAGCCAACTTCCGTTCGTTAAAGAAGGTTTACTAGCTTAAATATGTTAAACTAATGATTTGAAGCATTTCGATATCGATCGCTAAATGTGTATATACAAGAAAATCAACTTTATACATAAATATAAGACTACGGAATTGTTCCAAATGTATTGTCGTTATGCTGCCATGGCTTTATATCAGCTTCAATACGTTAAAGAAGGTTAATTAACTCAAATATATTAAACTAATGATTTGAAGCATTTCGATATCGATTGCTAAATGCGTATATACAACAAAATCGGCTTTATACCTTAATATAAGATTACGGAATTCTTCTAAATGCACTGTCGTTATGCCGCCATGGCTCTATATCACCTTCATTTATCGATAGCTAAATTTGTATATACAAGAAAATCGACTCTTTACCTAAATATAAGATTACGGAATTCTTCCAAATGCTCTGCCGTTATACCGTTTTGGCTTTATGTAAACTTCAGTAAAATAAAGAAGGTTAATTAACTTAAATATGTTAAACTAATGATTTGAAGCATTTCGATATCGATTGCTGAATGTGTATATACAACAAAATCGACCTTATACCTAAATATAAGATAACGGAATTCTTCTACATGCACTGCCGTTATGCCGCCATAGCTTAATGCCAACTTCATTACGGTAAAGAAGGTTAACTAACTTAAATATGTTAAACTAATGATTTGAAGCATTTCGATATCGACTGCTAAATGTGTATGTACAACAAAATCGACTTTATACCTAAATATAAGATTACGGAATTCTTCTAAATGCACTGTCGTTATGCCGCCATGGCTCTATATCACCTTCATTACGTTAAAGAAGGTTAACTAACTTAAATATGTTAAACGAATGATTAGAAGCATTTCGATATCGATAGCTAAATTTGTATATACAAGAAAATCGACTCTTTACCTAAATATAAGATTACGGAATTCTTCCAAATGCTCTGCCGTTATACCGTTTTGGCTTTATGTAAACTTCAGTAAGATAAAAAAGGTTAATTAACTTAAATATGTTAAACTAATGATTTGAAGCATTTTGATATCGATTGCTGAATGTGTATATACAACAAAATCGACTTTATACCCAAATATAAGATTACGGAATTCTTCTAAATGCACTGTCGTTATGCCGCCATGGCTTTATATCAACTTCAATACGTTAAAGAAGGTTAATTATCTTAAATATGTTAAACTAATGATTTGAAGCATTTCCATATCGATTGCTAAATGTGTATATACAACAAAATCGGCTTTATACCTAAATATAAGATTACGGAATTCTTCTAAATGCACTGTCGTTATGCCGTCATGGCTCTACATCACCTTCATTACGTTAAAGAAGGTTAACTAACTTAAATATGTTAAACGAATGATTTGAAGCATTTCGATATCGATAGCTAAATGTGTATATACAAGAAAAACGACTTTTTACCTAAATATAAGATTACGGAATTCTTCCAAATGCACTGCCGTTATACCGTTTTGGCTTTATGTAAACTCCAGTAAGATAAAGAAGGTTTATTAACTTAAATATGTTAAACTAATGATTTGAAGCATTTAGATATCGATTGCTTAATGTGTATATACAACCGCCATGGCTTTATATCAACTTCAATACGTTAAAGAAGGTTAATTAACTTAAATATGTTAAACTAAGGATTTGAAGCATTTCAACAAAATCGACTTTATACCTAAATATAAGATTACGGAATTCTTCTAAATGCACTGTCGTTATGCCGCCATGGCTTTGTATCACCTTCATTACGGTAAAGAAGGTAAACTAACTTAAATATGTTAAACTAATGATTTGAAGCATTTCGATATCGACTGCTAAATGTGTATGTACAACAAAATCGGCTTTATACCTAAATATAAGATAACGGAATTCTTCTAAATGCACTGTCGTTATGCCGCCATGGCTTTGTATCACCTTCATTACGGTAAAGAAGGTTAACTAACTTAAATATGTTAAACTAATGATTTGAAGCATTTCGATATCGATTGCTAAATGTGTATGTACAACAAAATCGACTTTATACCTAAATATAAGATAACGGAATTCATATAAATATACTGCCGCTAAGCCGTTATTGCTTTATGTAAACTTCAGTAAGATAAAGAAGGTTAATTAACTTAAATATGTTAAACCAGTTATTTGACGCATTTCGATATCGATTGCTAAATGTGTAAATACAAGAAAATCGACTTTATACCTAAATATAAGATAACGGAATTCTTTTACATGCACTGCCGTTAGGCCGCCATAGCTTTATGCCAACTTCAGTTCGTTAAAGAAGATTTATTAACATAAATATGTTAAACTAATGAGTTGAAGCATCTCGATATCGATTGCTAAATATGTATATACAACAAACTCGACTTTATACCTAAATATAAGATAACGGAATTCTTCTAAATGCACTGCCGTTATGCCGCCATGGCTTTTCTTCCAAATGTACTGTCGTTATGCCGCCATGGCTTTATATCAACTTCAATACGTTAAAGAAGGTTAATTAACTTAAATATGTTAAACTAATGATTTGGAGCATTTCGATATCGATAGCTAAATGTGTATATACAAGAAAATGGACTTTATACCTAAATATAAGATTACGGAATTCTTCTAAATGCACTGCCGTTATGCCGCCATGGCCTTAAGCCAACTTCAGTTCGTTAAAGAAGGCTTATTAACTTAAATATATTAAACCAGTTATTTGAAGCATTTCCATATCGATTGCTTAATGTATACATATATACCAGAAAATCGACTTTATACCTAAATATAAGACTACGGAATTCTTCCAAATGTACTGTCGATATGCCGCTATGGCTTTATATCAACTTCAATACGTTAAAGAAGGTTAATTAACTTAAATATGTTAAACTAATGATTTGAAGCATTTCGATATCGATTGCTTAATGCGTATATACAACAAAATCGACTTTATACCTAAATACATATAAGATTACGGAATTCTTCTAAATGCACTGTCGTTATGCCGCCATGGCTTTATATCACCTTCATTACGTTAAAGAAGGTTAACTAACTTAAATATGTTAAACGAATGATTTGAAGCATTTCGATGTCGATAGCTAAAAGTGTATATACAAGAAATTCGACTTTTTACCTAAATATAAATTTATGACATTACGGAATTCTTCTAAATGCACTGCCGTTATACCGTTAAGGCTTTATGTAGACTTCAGTATGCTAAAAAATGTTTATTAACTTAATATGTTATACTAATGATTTGAAGAATTTCGATATCGATAGCTAAATGTGTATATACAAGAAAATCGACTTTATACCTAATATAAGATTACGGAATTCTTCTAAATGCACTGCCGTTATGCCGCTATGGTTTTAAGCCAACTTCCGTTCGTTAAAGAAGGTTTACTAGCTTAAATATGTTAAACTAATGATTTGAAGCATTTCGATATCGATCGCTAAATGTGTATATACAAGAAAATCAACTTTATACATAAATATAAGACTACGGAATTGTTCCAAATGTATTGTCGTTATGCTGCCATGGCTTTATATCAGCTTCAATACGTTAAAGAAGGTTAATTAACTTAAATATATTAAACTAATGATTTGAAGCATTTCGATATCGATTGCTAAATGCGTATATACAACAAAATCGGCTTTATACCTAAATATAAGATTACGGAATTCTTCTAAATGCACTGTCGTTATGCCGCCATGGCTCTATATCACCTTCATTACGTTAAAGAAGGTTAACTAACTTAAATATGTTAAACGAATGATTTGAAGCATTTCGATGTCGATAGCTAAATGTGTATATACAAGAAATTCGACTTTTTACCTAAATATAAATTTATGACATTACGGAATTCTTCTAAATGCACTGCCGTTATACCGTTAAGGCTTTATGTAGACTTCAGTATGCTAAAAAATGTTTATTAACTTAATATGTTATACTAATGATTTGAAGAATTTCGATATCGATAGCTAAATGTGTATATACAAGAAAATCGACTCTTTACCTAAATATAAGATTACGGAATTCTTCCAAATGCTCTGCCGTTATGCCGTTTTGGCTTTATGTAAACTTCAGTAAGATAAAGAAGGTTAATTAACTTAAATATGTTAAACTAATGATTTGAAGCATTTCGATATCGATTGCTGAATGTGTATATACAACAAAATCGACCTTATACCTAAATATAAGATAACGGAATTCTTCTACATGCACTGCCGTTGTGCCGCCATAGCTTAATGCCAACTTCATTACGGTAAAGAAGGTTAACTAACTTAAATATGTTAAACTAATGATTTGAAGCATTTCGATATCGACTGCTAAATGTGTATGTACAACAAAATCGACTTTATACCTAAATATAAGATTACGGAATTCTTCTAAATGCACTGTCGTTATGCCGCCATGGCTTTATATCACCATCATTACGGTAAAGAAGGTTAACTAACTTAAATATGTTAAACTAATGATTTGAAGCATTTCGATATCGATTGCTAAATGTGTATGTACAACAAAATCGACTTTATACCAAAATATAAGATAACGGAATTCATATAAATATACTGCCGTTATGCCGTTATTGCTTTATGTAAACTTCAGTAAGATAAAGAAGGTTAATTAACTTAAATATGCTAAACCAGTTATTTGATGCATTTCGATATCGATTGCTAAATGTGTAAATACAAGAAAATCGACTTTATACCTAAATATAAGATAACGGAATTCTTCTACATGCACTGCCGTTATGCCGCCATAGCTTTATGCCAATTTCAGTTCGTTAAAGAAGGTTTATTAACTTAAATATGTTTAACTAATGAGTTGAAGCATCTCGATATCGATTGCTAAATATGTATATACAACAAAATCGACTTTATACCTAAATATAAGATAACGGAATTCTTCTAAATGCACTGCCGTTATGCCGCCATGGCTATTCTTCCAAATGTACTGTCGTTATGCCGCCATGGCTTTATATCAACTTCAATACCATAAAGAAGGTTAAATAACTTAAATATGTTAAACTAATGATTTGAAGCATTTCGATATCGATAGCTAAATGTGTATATAAAAGAATATCGACTTTATACCTATATATAAGATTACGGAATTCTTCTAAATGCACTGCCGTTATGCCGCCATGGCCTTAAGCCAACTTCAGTTCGTTAAAGAAGGCTTATTAACTTAAATATGTTAAACCAGTTATTTGAAGCATTTCGATATCGATTGCTTAATGCATATATACCAGAAAATCGACTTTATACCTAAATATAAGACTACGGAATTCTTCCAAATGTACTGTCGTTATGCCGCCATGGCTTTATGTCAACTTCAATACCTTAAAGAAGGTTATATAACTTAAATATGTTAAACTAATGATTTGAAGCATTTCGATATCGATTGCTAAATGCGTATATACAACAAAATCGGCCTTATACATAAATATAAGATTCCGGAATTCTTCTATATGCACTGTCGTTATGCCGCCATGGCTTTATATCAACTTCAATACGTTAAAGAAGGTTAATTATCTTAAATATGTTAAACTAATGATTTGAAGCATTTCCATATCGATTGCTAAATGTGTATATACAACAAAATCGGCTTTATACCTAAATATAAGATTACGGAATTCTTCTAAATGCACTGTCGTTATGCCGCCATGGCTCTACATCACCTTCATTACGTTAAAGAAGGTTAACTAACTTAAATATGTTAAACGAATGATTTGAAGCATTTCGATATCGATAGCTAAATGTGTATATACAAGAAAATCGACTCTTTACCTAAATATAAGATTACGGAATTCTTCCAAATGCACTGCCGTTGTACCGTTTTGGCTTTATGTAAACTCCAGTAAGATAAAGAAGGTTTATTAACTTAAATATGTTAAACTAATGATTTGAAGCATTTCGATATCGATTGCTTAATGTGTATATACAACAAAATCGACTTTATACCTAAATATAAGATTACGGAATTCTTCCAAATCTACTGTCGTTATGCCGCCATGGCTTTATATCAACTTCAATACGTTAAAGAAGGTTAATTAACTTAAATATGTTAAACTAATGATTTGAAGCATTTCAACAAAATCGACTTTATACCTAAATATAAGATTACGGAATTCTTCTAAATGCACTGTCGTTATGCCGCCATGG
>JAPZAG010000509.1:0-13271 GCA_027475135.1 Bactrocera correcta
TATCTTATATTTAGGTATAAAGTCGTAATCTTGTATATACGCATTTAGCAATCGACATCGAAATGCTTTAAATCATTAGTTTAACATATTAAAGTTAATTAACCATCTTTAACGTAATGATGGTGATATAAAGCCATGGCGGCATAACGACAGTGCATGTAGAAGAATTCCGTAATCTTATATTTAGGTATAAAGTCGATTTTCTTGTATATACGCATTTACCAATCGATATCGAAATGCTTCGAAAAACTGGTTTAGCATATTTAGGTTAACTAGCCTTCTTTATCTTACCGAAGTTTACATAAAGCCATAACGGCAGCATATTTGGGTGAATTCCGTAATCTTTTATTTAGGTATAAAATCGATTTTCTTGTACATACACATTTAGCAATCGATATCGAAATGCTTCAAATCATAAGTTTAACATATTTAAGTTAATTAACCCTCTTTATCTTACTGAAGTCTACAAACGGCTTAACGGCATAACGGCAAAGCATTTA
Organism: Bactrocera correcta; assembly: GCA_027475135.1. Taxonomy (NCBI): domain Eukaryota; kingdom Metazoa; phylum Arthropoda; class Insecta; order Diptera; family Tephritidae; genus Bactrocera; species Bactrocera correcta. The sequence goes on from JAPZAG010000509.1 coordinate 501, forward strand.
GAAGAATTACGTAAACTTATATTTAGGTATAAAGTCGATTTTCTTGTATACACATTTAGCGATCGATATCGAGCTGCTTCAACTCATTAGGTTAACATATTTATGTTAATAAACCTTCTTTAACGATATGAAGTTGGCATATATCCATGGCGGCATAACGGCAGTGCATTTAGAGGAATTCCGTTATCTTATATTTAGGTATAAAGTCGATTTTCTTGTATGTACACATTTAGCTATCGATATCGAAATGCTGCAAATCATTAGTTTAACATATTAAGTTAATAAACGCTTTTTAGCTTACAGAAGTCTACATAAAGCCTTAACGGTATAACGGCAGTGCATTTAAAAGAATTCCGTAATGGTATAATTTTATATTTAGGTATAAAGTCTATTTTCTTGTATTAACACATTTAGCAATCGATATCGAAATGCATCAAATAACTGGTTTAGCATATTTAAGTTAATTAACCTTCTTTACCGTAATAAAGGTGATATAAAGAAATGGCGGCATAACGACAGTGCATTTAGAAGAATTCCGTAATCTTATATTTAGGTATAAAGTCGATTTTGTTGAAATGCTTCAAATTATTAGTTTAACATATTTAAGTTAATTAACCTTCTTTAACGTATTGAAGTTGATATAAAGCCATGGCGACATAACGGCAGTGCATTTAGAAGAATTCCGTAATCTAATATTTAGGTATAAAGTCGATTTTCTTGTATATACACATTTAGCAATCGATAACGAAATGCTTCAATCATTAGTTTAACATAGTTAAGTTAATTAACCTTCTTTATCTTACTGAAGTTTACATAAAGCCATAACGGTATAACGGCAGTGCATTTGGAAGAATTCCGTAAATTTATATTTAGGTATAAAGTCGATTTTGCTGTATATACCTATTTAGCAATCGATATCGAGAAGCTTCAACTCATTAGTTTAACGTATTTAAGTTAATAAATCTTCTTTAACGAACTGAAGTTGGCATAAAGCTATGACGGCATAACGGCAGTGCATGTAGAAGAATTCCGTTATCTTATATTTAGGTATAAACTCGATTTTCTTGTATATACGCATTTGGCAATCGATATAGAAATGCTTCAAATCATTCGTTTAACATATTTAAGTTAATAAACCTTCTCTAACGCACTGAAGTCTACATAAAGCCTTAACGGTATAACTGCAGTGCATTTAGAAGAATTCCGTAATTTTATATTTAGGTATAAAGTCGATTTTCTTGTATTTACATATTTAGCAATCGATATCGAAATGCTTCAAATCATTATTTAGTTAATAAACCTTCTTTAACGAACGGAAGTTGGCATAAACCATGGCAAAATAACGACAATACATTTGGAAGAATTCCGTAGTCTTATATTTAGGTATAAAGTCGGTTTTCTTGTATATACACATTTAGCTATCGATATCGAAATGCTTCAATTCATTAGTTTAATATAGGAAGTTAATAAACGCTTTTTAGCTTACTGAAGTCTACATAAAGCCTTAACAGTATAACGGCAGTGCATTTAGAAGATATCCGTAATGTTATAATTTTATATTTAGGTATAAAGTCGATTTTCTTGTATTTACACATTTAGCAATACATATCGAAATGCTTCAAATAACTGGTTTAGCATATTTAAGGTAATTAACCTTCTTTAACGTAATGAAGGTGATATAAAGCCATGGCGGCATAACGACAGTGCAGGTAGAAGAGTTCCGTAATCTTATATTTAGGTATATATTCGATTTTCTTGTATATACACATTTAGCAATCGATATCGAAAATCTTCAAATCATTAGTTTAACATATTTATGTTAGTTTACCTTCTTTAACGTAATGAAGGTGATATAAAGCCATGGCGGCATAACGACAGTGCATTTAAAAGCATTCCGTAATCTTATTGTTGCGTCAAGCGACAATATATATATATATATTTTAAACCTAAAATAAGAACATTGAATTATAAAAATTAAATTGTGAAATTATATTACGTAAATTACTTACCTTAATAATTAATCTATTATTTACCTTAATGCTTATCTTAACATAAGCTAGTACGATTTTTAACGAAAGATAAATACTTCCCCCTTTTTGTAACATATACTTATATTACCACAGATTAAGCCGTTAGTTTAAGGTTTAGGCTAAGCGATTGCAAAAAATGAAATAAAATGCTCTCTTTGAATTGAACCGTGAGACCGTACGCACGTGATTTAATTTGTCGGCATTTTAACTCTTTCGAGACAGGCAATTGGCGTGTTTTTTAATTTCTAATCGCGCATCCCAATTTGAAGTATTTCTCGTGTCTTAAAAACGCTTAAGACTTTTCATGGCGCCCAAACAGGGACTTGTGCGTGTATTTTAAATTAATAAAAAATATAAAATTAAAAATAATAATAACAAAACCATACCTGTGGTATTATTTTCGGTGCCAATTGCCTGGTCAACTATTCGGTTTTCGGTCTTGTGAAGTGAAGACAAGTGGAAATTAAACACATAAAAGCAACATAAGACAAAACATAAAACAAAGTTACAAAAAATTGATACGAAATACATTTACATATCTGCATACACATATATGCGAAGTGAAGTGCCAGTAGTGCAGTGAACAAATACGAAACAACAAAACAAAAAAAATACAGTGCGCAAAGTGAAAAAAAAATAACAATTAGTGTGGTGCAGTGAGACCTAAAAAGAAAGAAAGAAAAGGAAGAAATATAATAAAAAATTGTAAATACTTCCCACCTTGGCCTTCTTAAACCTACAAAAAACAAAAAAAAAGGAGACAAGAGGTGCATATGTGCAAGTGACGAACATAAAAAGGGAGTGTAATAAAAAAAAAGTGGAATTGTGAAAAGGCGCACAAGAAAATTGGGTACAGTGAATTCAACAAAAAAACGTACCAAAGTGTTCCACCAGGCGAATAACGAAAGGACCGCCTAAACGTAAAAAAAAAATAAAAAAAAAAAATAAAACATTTTAAAAAAAAAAAAAAGGGGCCGGTGGAAAACCCGTTTAAAAAAGAAAAAAACGCTAAAACTGTGAAGTGCCGCTAAAAACCCCCGTACAGACCTACCGTTTCTTGTGCCGTAAAAGTGAAGTAGCACTGTTACATATATACTTACCGCTTCCAGTGCCGCTACAGAAACCAGTAAGGCATACCGCTAAGTGTCCAGCCTTACATTTTACAACATCAACACTGCTGCAATCAACGCTGCTGCCATCTACGCTGCTGCCATCAACACTGCTGCAATAAAACGCTGCTGCCATCTACGCTGCTGCCATCAACACTGCTGCCATCAATCCGCTGCCGCCGTGAGAATGAGCTGCCGCTGCATCCTGTGCCAAAGGATCGTAAGCGCCGGCAAACAGTCGACGCACCAGTTAACGAGTGCGAATTACTGAAAGCAAAGCAAACAAAAAAAAAACGAAAACACATACAAATAAAATTAAAATAAAAAACAAGTGCACACTTTCAGTTTTTGGCTCTCCCTTTTTTCACTTTCAATTATATTGACGTTCATAGATACATATACATATATATATATATCTATAATAACGTATATAAAAAAAGATATACATTATTGAATATATTAAGCATACGCACTCATATGTATATGCGTACGCAAGTGAATCAAGGGATTTTGGGATTTTGCGGTACCCCTTTTTTTTAAAAATAAAGGTGAAAAATTCTTATTTCAAAATTGAATTATTATATTTTTTTTCGCAATTTTTTCGAACCGAGTTGCAATTATCGGTCGTTTTTTCGCAATTTTTGTCGATTTTCGTTCGAACATTTTCGGATTAAATTACTTTTTTTGTGCTATTGCTCATTTTGCGCATTTATCGGTTCGGCTTTCGTATACTTGAGAATCGATATTATTTTTTTCTCGTTTTCGTCACCGATTCCAAATATATTTGTTGCCAACTCTTATTGCTATTAGTTTGGCTTTCGTATTTTTGGGAAATCAACATTTATTTTTCGTTTTCGTTATCGATTCTCAGTATATTTGTTGCCAACCGTTATAGTCTTTTTTCGGAAATTTTATTCAAACAAGCAAAATGAGCAAGCCAAAGCCAACTCTCGCAAGCCTGTCTCTAAGTAAGGAGTTGACGGACTTAAAGTCGTTAAGACGTCAAAGAACGGTTTCGAAAAGTAGTATTTTGCGCATTAAAACGGGCCTTCTCGAAAAAACTATGTCTTTAGATCCAATAGAATTGGAATGTCGTTTAGATATATTAAATTCACATAGTGAAAAATTAATGAAGTGCCAATCAAAGATTGAAGAAATTGATGAAGACGACATGGCCCGAGGGGAGTTAGAGGACATAATCGTTGAAACGAAGTCCATAATAAAGTCTATTTTAGCGAAAAATAGAACTTCACTTGCCGAAACATCTTTTGTAGCTTCTCACAGCTCAAGACTCCCTAAAATGAATTTGCCGAAATTCAAGGGAGAATATTCAGAGTTTAAAAATTTTATGAGTTTGTTCGAGAGCTTGGTTCATAACGATCGAAATATCCCAGATATCGAAAAGTTTAACCATTTGGTAAATTGTCTATCTGGAGAGGGTCTGGGAACAGTTAAAGCGTTCCAGATGTCGGATGAAAATTATCCGAAAGCGTTGGCAAGTCTCAAAAAAGTTTATGATAATAAATGTTTGATATTTTTCAATACAATATCTAAACTTTTTGAGCTGCCAACAATCCCAAAGCCTTCTGCGCCTTCCCTGCGTTCAATGATTGACGAAGTGTCCGCGGGATATGATTCATTGCTATCGCTGGGCGATGAAAAACAAATAACGAACGCAATAATCATACATATTGTAATGACAAAGGTTGACCCTGCCACCCGATCCAAATGGGAAGAGGCGCTGGACTATGACAAACTGCCACTGTGGAAGGACTGTGAGGCCACCTTAAATCGAAGATACCAGCAGCTGTCAGCGGAAGGAGCATCACACTCTAGGACGAAGCCCATACCTACAAGCAGGCGCATCATGGGAAACAACAACAGATGGACAGGACCAAATCGGGGCTGGTTGCTGCAAAAACGAGGCAGCCTCTTTGCCAACAGTGCAAATCGAGGGATCACCATTTGACTGCCTGCCCCACCTTCAAGGCGCTTCCGGTGCAGCAGAGGTTCGAGTTCGTAAATCGGTGCCCTTATGCATAAATTGTTTACGTAAGGGTCACACGGTTTCCGAATGCAGAGCAGATCGTTGCCGCATATGCAATCGTTCCCATCACTCGCTGTTACACCAGTATCCAGTATCCTTCCCCGCTGTACCTCATCCGCAACCATCATCCACACATGCCATGCATACAGCCAGTATGCCGGATCGGGTCATGTTGGCAACAGCAGTAATTCTAGTGAGGACCAGCTGCGGGGATTACCTGCCTGCGAGAGCCTTGCTGGACTCAGGCTCCCAGGTCTACTTTATGACAGAGGACTTGGCACAAAAGTTGCGGATTCGACGTCAGCATAAAACATTAAGCGTAATTGGAATTGGCAATTCCAATACAAAAATGGGGTCCAAACTAAGCGCGTTTGTCAAGTCACGGTTAAATAATTTTGAATTTTCGGCGGAATTCTGGGTAATGCGATGCATTTCGGCAAATCATCCAGACCATAACATCAATGTTAATGGCTGGCAAATTCCGCACAATATTGAATTGGCGGACCCAGAATTCCACAAATCTAAAAAAGTGGACATCCTATTGGGTGCTGAAACATTTTTCGACCTTTTAGCTGTTGGCCAAAATTAAAAATGGTCTTAACAACCAACACTTCAGAAAACCCTTTTAGGATGGATTGTGTCTGGCAAATACGCCAGTAATATAAGTTCTCCTCCCAGATTACATAGCACATTATGCCAAGCTGAAGAAGACTTAACGTCAATCGATTCAGTAGTCCAAAAATTTTGGGGTCTAGAAGAATTACCTTCAGAATCAAATGGCATCAAATTCACACCAGAGCAACAAAAGTGTGAAAATTTTTTCGTTAATACTACTCAAGTATTGCCTTCAGGACGGCTTCAAGTCAGAATGCCCTTTAAAGCTGACCGTAAGTTACTCGGTCACTCATATGAAACCGCAGTTCGGCGGTTTCAGGCCCTGGAGAGAAGGACATTAAAAAATCCAGAACTTCGCAAAATGTATCTGGACTTTATGAATGAATATAGAGCCTTGGGTCATATGAGCCCAACGAACAATAAGATCCCGAGTGAGCCACACTACTTCATTCCGCATCAATGCGTTATAAGGCCCGAGAGCACAACAACCAAATTACGTGTTGTATTTTATGCTTCGAGTCGATCTTCAACTCAAATAGCGTTGAATGAACTTTCGATGGTAGGTCCAACCATCCAAGAAGAATTATATTCAACTCTTCTTCGTTTTCGATTACATAAGTATGCACTAACAGCGGACATTACTAAAATGTACCGTCAAATAATGATGCATGAAGAAGACAGAAATTGTCAACTTATTGTGTGGAGAGAGCATCCTTCTGAGCAAATTCAAATTTTTCATCTTAACACCGTAACATACGGCACTGCGCCTGCTCCATTTCTCGCAACACGGTGTTTGCAAATGCTCAGTGATGCCAATACAATGAAATATCCACTCGGTTCATTGGCCATCAAAAGAGACTTTTATGTTGATGATTTATTAACAGGGTCCGAAAATTTTGAGTCTCTAGATCTTTTGAGAAGTGAGGTAATTCAAATATTAAACTCGGCAGGATTCACCTTAACGAAGTGGTTTTCGAACCACCCTAAATTTTTCGACAGTGATTGCACTGAAAAGTCATTAAGCTTCAATGACAAAAGTTCCACTAAAACGTTAGAAATCCATTGGTTGCCGAAAGAGGATTTGTTTCGATTTGTTTTAGATGACAATTTTAATGATCTGCGAGCCACTAAAAGAAATACACAGATCTCTTTTGGTAGGGGACGCAACATCCTATCTTCCAGCTACAATATTTCTAACTGTGTCCTAAAATGCGTTACTGAAATCAAAGATCTTGGGGTAATCTTTGACAACAGATTTTCTTTCAGTAATCACATCAACTATATCACTTCAAAAGCATTTTCTGTACTCGGCTTTGTCCGTCGAAATTCTACAAATTTTTCCGACCCCTACACGTTAAAATTACTGTACACATGTTTTGTGCGGTCCATTTTGGAGTATGCAGTGTTTATTTGGAGACCATATTGCATATCGTCAATTAACAGGATCGAGCGTGTCCAAAAGATCTTTCTTAAATACGCTCTCCGCTCCTTAAAGTTTGTTGACCCATTACCATCGTATACATCGCGTTTATTGCTGATACATCTTAAATTACTGGATAATCGAAGGTCCGTTCTCTCCCTTTCATTTGTCTTCAATGTAATTAACGGAGGTATTGACTGTCCCTATTTATTAGCGAAACTTAACTTCAATACTCCCCAGCGTTGTCTCAGGTCCATTTCCCCATTTTATTACAAAAAGGAAAGCACTAATTTTGCTGAATATGCTCCCCTCAAGAGGGCTATGCGTGAGTTTAACTCGATTTCCAAGAAAGTTCTTCTTGATTTCTCTCACACTAAGGATTCCTTCATTAATACCCTCAATTCTGTTTTTTAGTTTAAGTTATCTATTCATATTATTGTAATTTTAATTATTCTAGAATTCTAATATGCATCCTAGTTTTCATTAGTCTGTAAGAACTAATGTTCATAGACTTTACTAAATAAATAAATAAATAAATAAATAAATAAAAATATATTATCAGTTTCTGCTCGCCTTTTTGATCCTCTTGGATTACTAGCCCCACTAGTTACCAAAGCAAAAATCTTATTGCAAGAGCTTTGGATCCAAAAACTAGATTGGGATGAGTCGATTCCATTGCGCCTTGACACTAGCTGGCAGAACTTTAAAGCCAACCTAATGCAGCTCTCATCGATAAGCATTCCTCGTTACGTAAACGTTGAGTCGAGTGCCATCTGCCAAATACATGGCTTCTCCGACGCCTCAATAAGGGCGTACGGATGCTGCATATACATACGAAGCCAATCTGCTAGTGGCATTAAATGCATGCTGCTTACTGCAAAGTCTAGAGTGGCTCCGCTGAAGACCAAATCTCTTCCGCGTCTTGAGCTCTCGGCAGCACATCTTCTTTCAAAATTATGGTCAAGAGTAGCGCCTATGTTGAGTCGACATTTCGAAAATATAACATTTTGGACAGACTCTGAAATCGTTTTACATTGGATTAAAACACATCCATCTTCACTACAAACCTTCGTCGCAAACAGAGTGTCCGAAATCCAAGAGTTGACTGACAAAGTACATTGGCGACATGTGCCAACGGAACAAAATCCTGCGGATCAAGTGTCTCGGGGTTGTAACGTGGACGAATTGAATAATTCAATATGGTTTGGCGGTCCACAGTTCCTCCTAGAAGACCCTGCATTATGGCCAATTAATAACCACTTCCAGCTCTCACCAGAAGACGAAGCATTAGAGAAGAAGAAAAATACATTTACATTACTTTCGACTACTGAGAAAAATTCAATATTGGACCTTATTGAAAAATTTTCTTCTCATAAAAAATTGCTTCGTGTGGTCGCATATATATTACGATGGATCAGGCGACCACCAAAATCCTCCAGAGGCCAAGATCTGACTTCAGAAGAGCTAAACTTGAGCTTTCTAAAAATTGCACAGGTGGTCCAACATTCAGAATTTTCGGATGTTATTCAAAAATTGCATAAAGACACCACCCTACCCGCAAACTTGCAAAAACTCAACCCGTTTTTGCATGAGTACTCGGATATGTCGCTGTCATTCAAATTAATCCGAGTAGGAGGTCGCTTATTAAATGCACCTCTCCCATACGATGCCAAATTTCCGCTTTTATTAAATAAAAGTTCGCACTTCGTTACAACGTATTTACGGTTCCTGCACATTCGGAATCACCACGCTGGGGCTAAAGCGTTGGTTGCGCTTCTTCGAGAACGCATATGGCTAATTAATGCCCGAGAAGCTTGCAGTCGAACCGTAAGAAACTGTATACATTGTTTTCATTACAAGCCGAAGTTGCAAAACCAAATTATGGGAAATTTGCCAGTCGAAAGACTTCGAGCACTACGGCCCTTTCTTATATGTGGCGTAGATTTTTGTGGTCCGATATACACAACTTTAAAAATACGCGGTCGACCACCCGTAAAAACATATATTGCAGTTTTCGTTTGCTTTACGTCCAAAGCAGTACATTTAGAATTAGTTTCAGACCTATCAACTAATTCATTTATTCTCGCCCTAAAAAGGTTCATTGGACGCCGAGGAATCCCGACGAAGATATTCAGCGACAACGCCACCAACTTCGTCGGCGCCGACCGCAAGCTGCGCGAGCTGAAAGAGGCGTTTCTAGCAATGGGCCCAGAACTGCAGAGATTCGCAGCAGACGAAGGGTGCAGCTTCACCTTTATACCACCGCGGGCGCCGCACTTCGGCGGATTGCCTGGTCAACTATTCGGTTTTCGGTCTTGTGAAGTGAAGACAAGTGGAAATTAAACACATAAAAGCAACATAAGACAAAACATAAAACAAAGTTACAAAAAATTGATACGAAATACATTTACATATCTGCATACACATATATGCAGAAGTGAAGTGCCAGTAGTGCAGTGAACAAATACGAAACAACAAAACAAAAAAAATACAGTGCGCAAAGTGAACAAAAAATAACAATTAGTGTGGTGCAGTGAGACCTAAAAAGAAAGAAAGAAAAGGAAGAAATATAATAAAAAATTGTAAATACTTACCCACCTTGGCCTTCTTAAACCTACAAAAAACAAAAAAAAAGGAGACAAGAGGTGCATATGTGCAAGTGACGAACATACAAAGGAGTGTAATAAATAAAAAGTGGAATTGTGAAAAGGCGCACAAGAAAATTGGGTACAGTGAATTCAACAAAAAAACGTACCAAAGTGTTCCACCAGGCGAATAACGAAAAGACCGTCCTAAACGTAAAAAAAAAAAAAAAAAATAAATAAAACAGTTTAAAAAAAAAAAAAGGGGCCGGTGGAAAACCCGTTTAAAAAAGAAAAAAACGCTAAAACTGTGAAGTGCCGCTAAAAACTCCCGTACAGACCTACCGTTTCTTGTGCCGTAAAAGTGAAGTAGCACTGTTACATATATACTTACCGCTTCCAGTGCCGCTACAGAAACCAGTAAGGCATACCGCTAAGTGTCCAGCCTTACATTTTACAACATCAACACTGCTACAATCAACTCTGCTGCCATCTACGCTGCTGCCATCAACACTGCTGCAATCAACGCCGCTGCCATCAACGCTGCTGCCATCTACGCTGCTGCCATCAACACTGCTGCCATCAATCCGCTGCCGCCGTGAGAATGAGCTGCCGCTGCATCCTGTGCCAAAGGATCGTAAGCGCCGGCAAACAGTCGACGCACCAGTTAACGAGTGCGAATTACTGAAAGCAAAGCAAACAAAATAAAAACGAAAACACATACAAATAAAATTAAAATAAAAAACAAGTGCACACTTTCAGTTTTTGGCTCTCCCTTTTTTCACTTTCAATTATATTGACGTTCATAGATACATATACATATATATATATATATATCTATAATAACGTATATAAATAAAGATATACATTATTGAATATATTAAGCATACGCACTCATATGTATATGCGTACGCAAGTGAATCAAGGGATTTTGGGATTTTGCGGTAGCCCTTTATTTTAAAATAAAGGTGAAAAATTCTTATTTCAAAATTGAATTATTATATATTTTTTCGCAATTTTTTCGAACCGAGTTGCAATTATCGGTCGTTTTTTCGCAATTTTTGTCGATTTTCGTTCGAACATTTTCGGATTAAATTACTTTTTTTGTGCTATTGCTCATTTTGCGCATTTATCGGTTCGGCTTTCGTATACTTGAGAATCGATATTATTTTTTTCTCGTTTTCGTCACCGATTCCAAATATATTTGTTGCCAACTCTTATTGCTATTAGTTTGGCTTTCGTATATTTGGGAATCAACATTTATTTTTCGTTTTCGTTATCGATTCTCAGTATATTTGTTGCCAACCGTTATAGTCTTTTTTCGGAAATTTTATTCAAACAAGCAAAATGAGCAAGCCAAAGCCAACTCTCGCAAGCCTGTCTCCAAGTAAGGAGTTGACGGACTTAAAGTCGTTAAGACGTCAAAGAACGGTTGCGAAAAGTAGTATTTTGCGCATTAAAACGGGCCTTCTCGAAAAAACTATGTCTTTAGATCCAATAGAATTGGAATGTCGTTTAGATATATTAAATTCACATAGTGAAAAATTAATGAAGTGCCAATCAAAGATTGAAGAAATTGATGAAGACGACATGGCCCGAGGGGAGTTAGAGGACATAATCGTTGAAACGAAGTCCATAATAAAGTCTATTTTAGCGAAAAATAGAACTTCACTTGCCGAAACATCTTTTGTAGCTTCTCACAGCTCAAGACTCCCTAAAATGAATTTGCCGAAATTCAAGGGAGAATATTCAGAGTTTAAAAATTTTATGAGTTTGTTCGAGAGCTTGGTTCATAACGATCGAAATATCCCAGATATCGAAAAGTTTAACCATTTGGTAAATTGTCTATCTGGAGAGGCTCTGGGAACAGTTAAAGCGTTCCAGATGTCGGATGAAAATTATCCGAAAGCGTTGGCAAGTCTCAAAAAAGTTTATGATAATAAATGTTTGATATTTTTCAATACAATATCTAAACTTTTTGAGCTGCCAACAATCCCAAAGCCTTCTGCGCCTTCCCTGCGTTCAATGATTGACGAAGTGTCCGCGGTATATGATTCATTGCTATCGCTGGGCGATGAAAAACAAATAACGAACGCAATAATCATACATATTGTAATGACAAAGGTTGACCCTGCCACCCGATCCAAATGGGAAGAGGCGCTGGACTATGACAAACTGCCACTGTGGAAGGACTGTGAGGCCACCTTAAATCGAAGATACCAGCAGCTGTCAGCGGAAGGAGCATCACACTCTAGGACGAAGCCCATACCTACAAGCAGTGCGCATCATGGGAAACAACAACAGATGGACAGGACCAAATCGGCGCTGGTTGCTGCAAATACGAGGCAGCCTCTTTGCCAACAGTGCAAATCGAGGGATCACCATTTGACTGCCTGCCCCACCTTCAAGGCGCTTCCGGTGCAGCAGAGGTTCGAGTTCGTGAAATCGGTGCCCTTATGCATAAATTGTTTGCGTAAGGGTCACACGGTTTCCGAATGCAGAGCAGATCGTTGCCGCATATGCAATCGTTCCCATCACTCGCTGTTACACCAGTATCCAGTATCCTTCCCCGCTGTACCTCATCCGCAACCATCAACCACACATGCCATGCATACAGCCAGTATGCCGGATCGGGTCATGTTGGCAACAGCAGTAATTCTAGTGAGGACCAGCTGCGGAGATTACCTGCCTGCGAGAGCCTTGCTGGACTCAGGCTCCCAGGTCAACTTTATGACAGAGGACTTGGCACAAAAGTTGCGGATTCGACGTCAGCATAAAACATTAAGCGTAATTGGAATTGGCAATTCCAATACAAAAGTGGGGTCCAAACTAAGCGCGTTTGTCAAGTCACGGTTAAATAATTTTGAATTTTCGGCGGAATTCTGGGTAATGCGATGCATTTCGGCAAATCATCCAGACCATAACATCAATGTTAATGACTGGCAAATTCCGCACAATATTGAATTGG
>JAPZAG010000510.1:0-66912 GCA_027475135.1 Bactrocera correcta
AAATTGACACCCACCAACAGAACCTCTGAATTTACCAATTTTCAAAAAATAATTTGAAACCCACCAACAGAATATCTACTGAATTCACCTCACTTAACTCATCACTTATTCATTTACAATTTAGAATAACAATTTGAAACCCACCAACAAAACCTCTACTGAATTCAGCACTCTTAACTAACCACTCCCACATTTACATTTACTTTTGAGGTGAACTTAGTTTCCAGTGAAATGAATATGGTTACTTGGGAAGTTCTACATAATGATACAGAGTGTTCAAGTTATACATACTTTATATTTTTTATCACCCATAACTACATACATACAGGAAGTGTTGAAACAAAATATAAGGTAGGAATTTCAAGTACCTGTACTTGTACTTGGTTCAAAGTACTCATTATACATTTCAAATACACCAAAGCTTCAAGAATAATCATAATGGATGCACTCGGAAAAATGTTTACTTAATAAGCGAATATTTTTGTAAATGAAAAGTTTAGGCAAAATAATTACTTACACGTTCTCATGTTTAGGGTAAAAACAAATTCAAAATACATCAATATTCAAAATATTTTGATTGAACTCATTGGATAAGGCACTTATTAAAAATTGCAGCAATTTGAAAATTCCAGACAGCAGCCAGCGATTACTCACTCACTCAGCCGCGCGCTGTGCTCACAGCGCCAAAGTAAATAGAGCACAAATACGTGAAAATCGCATTAAAACTCATTGATTTATGAGCGCATAGAAATAACAAAAATTTGACGGCGTAATAGACTAAATGGCCAGAACATTCATCAAAATTTACGACTCCAACGAATTTGATTTTTTGACTGCCCACAACCTACAAACGACGGAGGGCAGGGTGCGGCATGTGGCAACACTGCCTTGCTTTTTCGGCTGCTTCCTTCGTTTCCCAAAATCGCTTTGTAAGCAAGCGCCAAGTATATATGTATGTATGTATGTGCGTTTGCAATAAAGTTCAAGTGCATAACAGCATTTTGTATTTACACACGCCGTGCGGCAACCTTGCCATTCAAAAAATGTTTACTTTGAGATTTTCACTTTTTGCATTTGTACTGTCTATATGTATGTAGCCAGTGACCAGTTTGTAATTTTGCTATAAAAATATACATATAAACTTTTTTTTGTTTTATTCTTCGCATGCAACTTCAAAGTGGCGCTGCGTTAATGGATATTCCTGCAGAATTGCAAAATATTTATTTCGCGTTTGTTTGCATAATGCGCGTTTCTCATTGACAGCGCGGCGTCGGCCTCCCAGCTTTTGGTCAATATTTTTGTGCATTTCTTTATTGTTACTGTTTGGTTTGTGTGCTTCAAAGCAACTTGTGTATTTCAGCGAAATATGTTGTGTAATTATCAGCGTGAATGGCAACAAACAGACTTTGAAATGAACTCACTTCCCAGTGGCATAAACGAAATGGTTGTTAAAAAATTTTTTTACGAACTTAATTACAAGCAGTCGTTTACATATATGAACTCGAGGAAATTACATACCTAAGGGAGAGGATTAGTGAAATGGAAAGTTTAAAATCGTAAAAATACATTAAATCATATTAGTTATTCCTTCTATATTACACTAGGGGACACGGCCACGCGTTGCTGTGGTGTACATTTTATCCCATTATTCATATAATAAACTATTCAATACAGTGAAAATTTTTATATTTTTTTATTATAAGAATCCAAGGTATTGTACTTAAGGTCTAATTTTGAATATGTTCATACAAAATTTCAGAGGAAAAAATAATTAATTTAAGGCTGCTTTCTCAATGTCTGGTTACCAGCCTTTCCTTCCAGTTAATGGATATGTCCGTTTGAGAGAGCGTCCATTTAATAGAGCGTCTACTATATTTTTTAATTATGAATATTTTTACTATCCTATCTTCTAAGTTGGTTCGAATTATACCAGTGTGCTAAATTTTACTAAAATCGGTTCAGTAGTTTAGGAGTCCTTCGCGGACAAACAACGTGACACGTGCATTTAGAGAATAATTTTGAGAGCAAACTGAGCAGCTAACAGCGAGATGTGACAGAGAGCGAGGTTCATCTTGTTCCAATTAGAATTAACAGCAGTGCGGTGGGTTGCTAATAGACCTTTTGGCAGAACACACCGGTTGCAAACAGAAGATAATATTTTTAAAATTTTCGTTTGTAAAAATGCTTTAATTTAATAAAGTTTATATTTAAAAAGTAATTGTGCTGAATAAACGTATAATTTGTATAAATATTTCAATACTCGGTTAGATCACAGGATGCTGAAATAATTATTTCATTTAATTCCTTGACAATTTCCAGAAGAATTTCCCAAAACTTTATACCTCCCAACAATTTGCATTATCTTCATTCGTAATTTTTATATAGGTGGAAACTCTATTCTAAATTAAATGCAATGAAAGAAAACCATTATATTCGGCAGATCTTCAGTATATCTCTGGAAAAAAATTCATGAAATGCCCTTTAATCAACATATTTTGCACAATTCTGCTATTTTTGACAGCTGGCAACCCTTTTTGCAAAATTCAATATATTTTCCGGGTTCTATGAGTGAGTTGAGTGGGAACTATATAAAATATATTGAGATGAATGGCAACTTTATTTACAAATATGGCCAAATTAAGAGAAGAATTAAAACTCTAAGATGGAAATCGCAATACATCTAAAAAAAAATATTTCGCCGAGTTCTGATATTTTTTATGTATAGCTGACAGCTCTACTCCTAAATGTTTCTCAACCTTATTTTCAATTCGAAAACGCCCTGTCATTGATATACTTGCAATGTGTTTTCCCAGTTTTTAATAAGTCAAATAAGTGGCAACTCTACCAAAACCAAACTCTTCATTAAAAAAGGAAATATGTTTTGACCCGTACATTTGTAGATAACAGACGCTTCGAATACATTTCGGAATGCACTATGGTTTTTCGTCCAGTATTAAAGCAGCGAGGGCATTCCCATTCTAAAAACTCCAAAAGGGAAAAGGATGAGAGGGAATCGGTGTTTTAGTCGATATAGAAGAAGAAGAAATCAGTACTGTACATGAGGTGCTAAAGTTTCGTTTCCACCTTAAACTTTTACAAGGCTGCACATTATTGAAAACCCCAGCGATGTGGAGAAAGATGCATACCACAAAATTTCCCGTGCATAAAGGCTTCCTTCAAACATTTCACTATAAAGCTGGGCTCTTAACAGTTTCTAGATCTATAAATCTCTCCAAAATTTTCGACAAAAACGCGGATATTCTAATGCATCTTAAACTCTTTGCATCAATGTGAGAGCTCTTTCCGACCGGTGTGAAGCTTTTTTGAAGCTCTCCCAGTGGCCTTTCTCTTTCCCAATGAAGTAATAGTTTTCGAAAAAAACCCCCCTTAACCATAAGAACTTATAAAAGCCCTCTATACTACCGCAGAAAACTCCGCACGAGGCTCTCTTTGCTCAACTCGAACTTGTATATAGCCAGACCGGTCTTTAAAAGGGTCTAATCGTCACTGGAGTCACTTCAATAAGCTTTATTGGAGAGAGAAAAAGAGAGTGCGATGATCTGATCCCCGTTAGCTCCGATGTTTTTTGGAGTATTTCCGGTTTTGTAATTTTTTTCTATTTTCCTTGTCTATAAAACAATTTTGGTTTGCGAAGAACACAATTCAGACATACGTCATTAGAGCTAATTAGGTTATCTGAAGAATCAGCGAAATAGTGGGCGTATATATAACTCTATAACCTGTTCCCACGACGTAACCGGAATGCACCCGGATTTTTATCCGTCCAAGTCTTATCAACTCGACAGAATTCTGCCGCTACAACAGCAACAACACGTTTCTGTCACTAACATAAAAATATCCTGTTATACATACATAGATATATATCGGTTAATGATTTCAAGCTTCAAAATAAGCTTTATAGAACATATAAAAATAAAGCGCCAAATATGAGGCATTCAAGGCGAAACTTTAAAATTTCCCCACAGTAATTCAATAACTATGAATACTAGTAAAAGCGAAAAAATCATTATCAAATAATCTAATTATGAATAATACCAATTTAATCAAGTCGAACAAGGCATTAAATCCCCACCTTCGGAAGCCACAAAAGATCCTTTGCAAAGCCAGCACCACTTTCAACAATATTCCGCCACACTAACACCTTATCACCCCTTATCCTTCGCATTTAATCTCTTTCATTTGCTCTCAATGCCACACTACTGTTGGCAGCATTTAAATTTTTCCCTCTTTATTTCAATCATTTACGACTATCGAACGGAGAAACTCAATTTTTAGGCGCATTAACATAAAGCATAATTGCGAACAATTAGCATTTCAAATAGAATATCCCATCGATTTTCGAACTCAATTGCGCCTACACAACCACATACATACTTATATATTGTATGTATAGTATATACTATGCACCACAATCCGGCACAAAAGCAGCTGTGCTCAGGCAGTGCGGCTTCTCTCGATCTCGCCATTGTTATATGAGGGCAAAGGTACTCATCTTGTTTTGTGCTGCACTTTGAATGCCTCTATTCAATATACTAGTTATAGTGGGAGTAGTTTGGAATTACCAATTTAATTCATTGGTGCCTGCGTTCTCTCTTGGCTACTCCGCCTGCTTCTCTCATACTCACACTGAGCATTATAACGAGCAATTACTTGCCTATGTACTTGGACATTGCCTTATTATGTGAATGGGAATTTCAAAGCTTACACACACACAAATACATATGAAGGATAAATGCAGAAATGTCCAGAGAAAGATATGACAAAACCCCAGAATCTAGATAATGCTTGTGCGGTCAATGGCGCAGCCAGCTGTGAATATTTTGAGATTTGCATCCATTTTACTTTATACGAATATTCTATGGCATTAAACATATGCATGTCTGTATGTATATGCTTTCAGCTCAAGCGATTCAGCTATTTTTTAATTAAAAAAACTATAAATCTGATTAAATCTCAATCCGTTAACATTGCTTGAAGGAGCCAGAAAGAGTGCCCTCAGCCTGCTGTTTCAGTGAAATTCATGTGTACTTGAGCTGGAATGCCGTTGTCCGCTTGCTTACCAGCGCTGGGTTTTAGGTTAGCTAAAAACAAGTACGTGTTCGACTGCAAGACTCTTTTGGCTTAATGCAGAATGCAAGAGTTCCACCGAACTTCTTGCTTTTAGTAGTGCAAAGTTCACAAAGTAGGAGTTCTTACTTGACATTTTCCCGCAGTCGTACTTTGGGTAAGGTTTGAAATCTTGTCGAATCCTGTCAAAATTGAGATGGAACATTATAAATATTTTAATAAGAAAGTTTACTCAGAAAACGTGAATTAGCAGTCTCTGGCCGAAAGTGGGAAGAAATTACTGAAAGACTATGTTCTTTTCATCACTTTCATAAGAAATTACATATACATACATCACTAAGTGGATAGTTTGGTAATAATAAGAGAAGTAAGAACCAAAGTTTTTCTGAGCCAATGCTGACACTAAACGTGATTCCATGCAATTATGTCTAACAGTAATGATTAAAACACTCATTATCAAAAATTAGAGCACAACGATGCCTTATTGTCTTGTCAGATTTGTTACTGAATACAAAGTGATCGAATTGTCGGCTTTCTGTAATAAGTTTTCAACTGCAACATGCCATTCCAGAAAGCCCCCGACTCGATCATTCCGTATTCGGTACTGAGCCATTCGAGAAAATAAAGCATTCCAGAGTGAATAATTTCGAAAGATAAAGAAGGTAGTTCCGTTCTTTATTAGGACGCACTCGAAATATGGACCTTTGCAAAACTCTGTTTTGTAAAAGCTTTGACATCAAACAGATAGCAGAGAAAAAAGTTATGGAACGACGCAACACATTTTGGTGAATTTTTTTGTTAATATTTTGGTTAAGAAGCGGGACTACACTGTACTGGTATCAAAAGGTCTGAATCTTTTGCAAAATTGACGATGAGTAGTAGTCAAAAGCATGATTACTGGTGACAATAGGGTGTTTATGAAGATGACATCGAGCAATCTAGCGTATGGGACTCTCAAAATGAGTCGAAACCGAAAAAGCTAAAATTTGCTGAAAGTACAGCAAAGTTTTGGAATTTTACTTAAGGTTTTGGTTAATATTTTACCTACAAATTTGGTTAATGTTTTGGGTACGAATCGGGACTATACAAGACTGGTACCAAAAGACCTGAATCTTTTTAAAACTGAGGTCGATTAGATATCGCAAAAGATATTTTTAATAACGTAGGCAAGGAACCTATATTCAACGAAATCGTGATTACTGGTGAAGTGACTGGTGAAGTGACATAACCGAAAATGCCAAAATTCGTTGAAGGCACTGAAGGCCAGTCCTGCTTAGATTTACAGCAAGTGTGTGATCGAGCATTAACAGAGCCATTGTATTGGCTCAGGAGCCTATTTTTATTAATTAAGTTTTATTAAAGTTCAAATATTCGAATCAATTGGATCATGGAGTCGCCAAACCGAACACTGGCGGCTCCTTTTCTACCCATATACCGACGAGGGAGTTGTGGGTGAGAAAAAGCCGTTGGAGCAGAGAGGCAGTGAGCTCCTTTACGAAAAGCTTGGGTGGAAGGTTGTTAGAGAGGTATACTGTCAGAAGCTCTCCATCAAATCCATCAACTCAACTCGAGTTTCAAACTTCCTGACAATTGCAATGTCTTCCAGGCCGAGGGTGCAACCATTAAGGTAGCAGTATATTGACATTAGCAGTGCCTTTAGTGCTAGTCAAAGAGTGCCTAATCTTGTTATCAATTACATCAAGTGTCTTTCTGTTAAATATGAGTGCCAGACTAAATCGGAATCGCAGGAAACAGTAAAGCTGAAAAGGCACCCCATAACCGCTATCGTTAAAATGGGAACGTGTCGGTGTTCCCGTATCCTCTTGTATGCTACTACTAAAAGGACGGCAGCTGGCCAGCACTGAGCCACCTTCTCCTTGTAGTAATCTCCGTGCCCTCAGTAAGGCTAACCTTTCCCTAGTTGGGAGTGTTTTAGCAGACCATTACCCTATTGACGTCCCCGGAGTAATGCTGGAAATCCTACCAGACGCCATTTGCAGAAACTGCATGGAGAAAGATGAGGTGGTAACAGCTCAACACTTTTTTCTTGACACCTCAGTTAGAAGGTCAAGACTAAGCCACGTGCGATTATCAGCCATCTAACCTAACCTAACAAAAAAACCAATAGTAAACAATATTTTTGAAGATTTAAAAATTTTCACATATTTTTACGAGTAGATGTGGTTTTAATTAATTAATTTTAGTTCATAAATATTCATAATAAAATATTTGTTTACTCACATTTTCGCTCGATGAACGCGCAGCCACCAGTTTTTTAGTACACAGTTCGATGCTGTCGCTCGTCAAGACCGTCGTACCGCCAATGTTGCCACTCTAGCTAAGCTACGTACAAATATTTTGAACGCTGTAATGAGCAGAAAATACACACACACAAACAAACGTCAGCAATTAAAGGCAAACAAGTGAAATTAGTTAAGCGCATTTACTCATTTTCAAAATTAATGTTAATATTTATGCAAGGCAGATGAAAATTTCTATATATGTGATTATATATTAGATGTTTGCATAAATATGTGTGTGCCTATGCAGTGTTGCAAGTGTTGGCTTTCATTCATATATTAGTTATTGCTGTGCCTGTGTGTGTATGCGTGTTTGAAAAGGCAAACAAACTAAAAACTGGCAACAATTTCGTTAAAAGGGGTCGAGTACTTGGCAAGTGAGTTACTCTAACCAACACACAGGCATACGTAACAGTTATGTACACACTTATAGCGGAGATATGCTTACGCAGCCATAGAAATTGAAAAGCGAAAATGTGTTGGAAAAATTTCATTAGCTAACAGTAGTAAACACCGACTCAATGCCAACGCTGTGCAGGTGCAAGGATATTCTATACACACACGCACACGCATGATGCACACATAAATTGCACTGGCATAAATTTCCGCTGCAGCAAGCGAGCTGAACGGAGGAGCGTTGCAAGCCAGCTACCTGCTGTTACTAAAGTGAAAGGCGAAGAAGAGGTGTAGAGGTAAGCTGTAGCTACACTGCTGCCAAGCAAAAAGTCAACCGTGCGAAAATAATGTTGGATCCTGCTGTGAAGGGTTAAAACGCACGTGTATATTTTTATACATATTCCTGGAACCCTACAATATCAACAACAACAAAAAATGCCTGAAATATTTCCATTCCTCCATTAGAATGCTATTAGCACGCGCATAAATTGTTGCTGTTGCTGTTGCTGTTGCCATTTTTATTCCACAGAATTTTTTTAAATCCTTTTTGGCTCTGCCACGCCACATCGGTGTTAAGTTCTCAACACTTTTACGTCTCATTCAATCACAGAGCAAATCTCATGAAAAATGCAAATGACACCTGCTGCTCGCTTGATTGCGTCCGTCCCCACGTGCTTTCAACTCACCAACTCGTTTGGTTCGCTTGAGTTTGGTCCCCATGGGTTAGCTGTATAACTGCTTTAACAAGCTTACTGCATGTGTATATGTGTGTGTATATGTAAATTAGGAACACCCATTTGGCCGTATATATCCTACGGTCCCACTAAATGCCGATTTACCCAGTGTTTATGCACAATTTATTAGATTACTGATGTGCTCGGTGACAACCGGAAAGGAATATTTAAGTGGCGTAAGTCAAGCTGGCCATCAGGACTTGAAATTAGTAAATATGTTTACTTTAACTTCTACTTATTTGACTTTAAATGGAAATGGTATATTCAAGGACGTACAAAGTGACTAGACAAAATGCATGTTTTATACTTAAATTTTCCGCCAAATAACTTTAAGTTGAAAGTGTTCGACTAAATTAAAAGAATTTGAATTTGAATCAGGTTGATATTCTCATAAGAATAAAGGCTGACATCACTGCCTACCAAAAAGTGCGATGGACAGGATAAAATAAAATCAGCCTAAACGATGAAACATCCCCAAATGTGTTTAGGCGGATCGACTTCGCCGGGGGCCGAAGTATGGTTATCTGTAGTACTAGATTCCAGCAAAGGAAAATCCATCAAACTACCTGGCTGCCTACAGATCGTAAAACCACTAACCATATCGACCATATTGTGATAGGCAGAAGACACGTATCCATTGTTTTGGACGTGTGTTCGCTACGAGGTCCTAACTGGTTGCAGCAAAAAAGGCACGTCAACAAACACAAGTAATGTTTGACGTCGAGAAGCTGCAATCACAACAAACAGCCGAACGATTTTCTTCTCGACTCTCCTCTTCTCTGAAAGCACTGGTCAGCAACTCGGTTTAAAGGAATCGTGGGATGGCATTTCAAGCTCTTTACGTACAGCTGCAATCGAAACCATTTGTTTTCGGAACAGCTGGTACGATGAGGAGTGCCGTCTCGCAGTGGAGAGAAAACAGACTGCCTACCTCGCAACGTTACGATCGACCACAACACGTGCGGGATGGGATAGATACCGAGAGTTGAAGAGGGAAGCGAGACGCATTTGCAGACAGAAAAAGAAAGAGGCCGAAATGCGTGAGTACGAAGAGCTTGATAAGCTGGCCGACAGGGGTAATGCTCTAAAATTCTACGAAAAGATGCGGCGATTTACAGAAGGTTTCAAGACCGGAGCATACTCTTGTAGAACCGACAAAGGTGATCTAGTCACCGATGCCCAGAGCATACTTAAATTATAGAGGGAAGACTTCTCCAGCCTGCTGAATGGCAGTGAACGTACAACGCCAGGAGGAGGCGAACCCGATTCCCCAATCGATGACGATGGAGCAGACGTTCCATTGCCCGACCATGAAGAGGTTCGAATAGCAATTACCCGCCTGAAGAACAACAAAGCCGTGTGTGTGCTCTGCCCAATCCACTAAAGGGAGACCCCATAATTTGCGCTAACTATCTGTGTGAAAGACTGAACCCCACAGTTAACAAACTGATTGGACCTTATCAGTGCAGCTTTAGACCTGGAAAATCTGCAGTCGACCAAGTATTCATCATACGCCAAATTCTGGAAAAGTTCAGTGAAATCTTCATCGATTTCAATGCCATCTCCAACAGCTTGGAAATAAATTGCCTCTATGCCGCGATGTCTAAATTTGGTATCCCCGGAAAACTAATACGGCTGTGTAAACTGACGTTGAGCAATACGAAAAGCTCCGTCTGGATCGGGAAGGACCTATCCAAGCCATTCGATACCAAACAAGGTTTCAGACAAGGCGAATCCCTTTATACATATAGTGGTCTAAGTCGGTGGTTCCGACAAATGAAAAGTACGTGTGAACAATTTCTGGTTGCTAGTAGCTTTGTTGGAAACTTTTTCTGATCAAGGTATTTGAGTAGAATAGTGAAGTTCTTCATCGAGAGATGAGTTGTCTACAAATAACAGGTGGGCAGATTTACCCAATGTACAAAATTCTAAATCGCATATACATAACTTGGCTTCCCGTTTAGAGTCGCAGAAGGATATTATTAAGAGAAAAATTTTTTATAACCAAAACTCACACCGAAAGAGCAACAAACAGCTCAGACTACAATTTTTTTAAATATAATTTTTGATGTCAAAACTAAAAATAAATTTATAAAAACCACATTTCACTCAAATTAAGCCCACAGATTTTGCTCAACTTCGCAAACACGTTCCAACAATTGCCCTTTATAGTACCCAAGCAATATCCTGCAAATGTCAATTCAGCGAGCACAAGCTCTGCTCCAACTGATGGACCCGTGTCAGTTCGCTGCTCTTCATTTATTTTTATTATTATTACCTTATTTACCTTTAATTTTATTTTATTTTCCTTTTGAGCAAATTGTCAGACAAATCGAGCAGACGGTTCGCATCACACAGGTGGCACGTAAACAAGTTGTTTTATACACTAAGTGATACACAAACATACAAACAAACATTTTTTATGCAATTAAATTTAAGACCTTTTGATTTTCTTTATTTTTATAAATTTTTATTTTGCAATGTGGCCAACACGCTGTCAAATGCATATGGAATTTAACGTGTCAAAGAGGAACATGTGGGCGAAATAAACAGAAGTAAGAAAAATATGAAAAAATAGTAATAAATGTGTGTATACATTTGGATATAGTATACTTATATAATTTTATGTAAAAAAAAAAAAATACTTAAGAATAAATAGAAAAACACATTTTAGCTATATTTTAAGACGCCTGTCTATTATGTCAAACCCACTGACGCTGATATATTTTCAACAAAAATTGTCCTGTTTCAAAAGATGGTAAAGAAAATTTTATCATACGAGTAAAATGCTATAAAAAAACGTTTTCCAGGGCTTGTGGGATTATCAGTGTATTTGACATAGTGCAAGCCACTCATAGTAAAAGAAATGGGGAAAATATAATTAATACTATACGATAGGTATTTAGGGGCTATACCAGTATATGTAACGCAAGAAAAATTGGGCGATTTTCGTGCAATTTTTTAAAAGAAAGCACTCCATTGAATGTTTCAAACTTCTTTGAACAAATTTGCTATATTTTCAACTATATTTTAGAATTTTTTTTTACAAAATTATTACGATTTCCTACAAAATCTAAGGAACAATATATTTTTTCAAGTAGTTGGAAGCAAGATATAAATTTTTCTATCTGTTTATAAGAAAAAATAGAAAACTGTATGTAGGAGGACCTTCCCGTTACAATTAAAAACTCATATTTGGAGAGGCTTTCTTAGAGGTGTCTAGGAACCTATTTTTACGAGTACCAATCGAAAAAAAAAAATTTTTTTTGAATCACCTTAAAATATATATATGTATATACCGCTCTCCAATGTTCTTGCGTATATCTTTCCATCATGAAATTGTAAACGACACTTAGAAACATATCATCCCTATTGGAAACCCCGGTGTAATTAGAATTTTATATTTTTTTCTAGCGACACTTAACTAAATTAATTAAAATTAGCCTGATAAGATCAAATATCACAGTCAGTGCCTCACATTAAGGCACTCATTAACTTAAGTTAAAGCGTGAAGTATTGTTACTTAGGTAACATGCTCTCGACATGCTATTAAACATCGTACTTCAACAAATTATTCAGAGTTGCTTGACAACAAAAAATATAGTGTTTATATTTGTCTTTAAACTTTAGGAAATATACAACAAATAGCGAAGAAGGCCCACTCAAGAAGTTAACTGAAGTTTGTCACCCAAATAAATATTTTGCGTAAGCGAAAAAGTATTTTCGTATTTCTAAAAAAAAATAATAATTATAAAATAAATCAATATTTTGAATTTTCAATACTTTTAATTTCAATTTAATTTAGCACTAGCTCCTTATGTGTAGTGTATAATAATAATTGTATTATTATTTTACAAATAATAAATAAATAAATATCTCGCTCTATCTATTCACTGTTTCTAGAAGTGTTTCAACACTTCGCCATAAGAATGATTGTTTCAAACATGCATTAATCTCATTCGCGAGAATAGAGCGAGGTATAACCAGTAAGGTCATTCGTAAATCACCAGACAAAAGTAAGATAACGCCACCGAAGAGTTTATAATTGGCGTTTAGATCTTGCATAGTTCTATGCAATTTTTTCTTTTATAAATATATTAATTAACCTTTGGAGATAGCATTATTAATCACCGTTAAACTATCTGCAAATTGTTAAATACAGTCCATTAACTATTATCAATAAAATAAATCAATAGCATGAGAAGCAAGCGGAAAATAAATATCTTGATAACCAAATTTTACATACATGCATATATCCGGGAGCCTTATCATCTCTCGTTATCATCAAAATACATATATCATATATTGTGATTTGATGCATAGCAAATATAATAATATAACTATGTGATAATACTTACATGTTTATATTTTAATTAAACACTTTTATCTTCACTATAATATGAATTTAATTTATACTTAAGTAAGTAACATGTGACCATAGTATGGTTATGCTAAAATAAAAAATTGAAATAATAAGAATAATTGAATACTTTATTGTAAATTATTTTTTGATTGATGGGATAGCTTACATCTCAATTTATAATCGCAATGTTATATTATTGGAAATTATTGGTTATTTTTTGTCTATTATTTGACAGGCACAATTTTGCGTTAGCTTCAAAATATTTTAACAGATGACGTTAACTGTTGATTGGATTGAGTAAGTATTCAATAGATGGCGCTATGTGAAAAATATAAACTTAATAGCCTAAATACATAGTTAGTGAAACTAAGGTATAACCTAAATTTATTTTGTATTTGAACATTAAAATAATTGGTGATTATGCTACTAATTGTAGCTTATATAAAACGTTCGTATTTTTAACATGGCGCCATCTATTGAATCTTTTTGAGCTAACAGATAATTATGACTGTCAAATAACATACAAATAATTTGCAATAATATAATATTGCGATTATAAATTTAGACGTAAACTATCCTATCTCTCAAGTTGGATCAAATTGCACACGGTGTTCAAACAAATTTAAAGTCGGTTCAGTAGTTTAGGAGTCTATCGCGGACAAACAACTTGACACGTGATTTTTGTGTATAAAGATAATAATTAATAAATAATATGTACCATTTTGGTGGACCACTTTTTGTGATTTTTCCGCTACAGACATTATTCCATCAGTGTAAATCGAAATTTCCAGGACGGAAACGAGCAAACCATTGTTGTGCTACACGAAATGATACAGCATTGTCTTCGTGAACTTTACAAATTTCATTGGTGGCTTGCGTGGCATTCTTCCTTTTTATATACAAAAATTTCAAAAAATAGCTAATTTCTTCATCATTATACCCTGAACAGGGTATATCAAGTTTGTCACGAAGTTTGTAATATCCAGGTGGAAGCGTCGGAGACCCTATAAAGTATACTTATATATAAATGATCAATATGTTGAGCTGAGTCGATTCAGCCACATATCCGTCTGTTTGTCTGTCCGTCTGTCTGTATATACACTAACTAATCCCTCAGTTTTTAAGACATCGTTCTGAAATTTTGTAGACGTCATTTTCTCTTCAAAAAGCTACTCTTTTGTCGGAACTGTCCATATCGGACCACTATAACATATAGCTGCTATACAAACTGAACGATTGGATTCAAGTTCTTGTATGGAAAACTTTCACATTTGACAATGTATTTTCACAAAAGTTGGCACAGGTTATTTTTTGAGATAATAATGTAATCTCCGAAGATATTGTTCAGATCGGTTCACTATAGCATATAGTTAAATGAAGCTTAAAATCTCACCTCTACAACACTATATGGCATGACACAATGTGTTTCGTGGCACTGGACATTTAGGACTGCAATGAAATCTGTTGACAAAATACGAAAAGACTTTTTCGACTACCCAATAGAAATATGTAAAGCTTACATTAATGTACATAAATATTTAAATTATCCTCTTAAAATGTATGACATTGAATACTAGTTACGACCGGAGCATACTCTTGTAGGACCCAAAACTTTGATCTAGTGGCTGTTGTCCAGAGCATACTGAATTTATGGGGGGAACACTTTTCCAGTCTTCTGAAGGGCAGTGAAAGTGTAACAATTAGATATGGTCAACCTGATTCCTTAATCGATGGCTGGCTAGGTCACGTTGTTCGGATGGCCGAAAACACTCCAGCTATGAAGGTTTTCTAGGGAAAGTGGAAGAGCTCCACTCCGTTGAAAAGAGTTAATGGAGAAGGATCTGGCTGTAATTGGTATCTCAAATTGATGCCAAATAGCGAAAAGAAAAACGATTCTCGTGCTCTTGGCTAGGCTATAACCTCATAATTTTCTATTACTCTAAATATACATATTTTACAAAAAAAAATTATGTTTATATGTTTTATGTGATGGAGAAGAGGGCATAATAATACTGTAGCTAGCAGTGCAAACCTCATCTAATTTCTATTCTATTCGGTGGGATCTCGTACGTTTCCTTCTAGATGTTACAAACTTCATGCCAAACTAAATATATGTATTCTACACGGAGTACACAAGCTATCTATATTTATAAACAAAAAAAAACGATTATTTTCTATCATAACTAAAAGTTAATTTAATTTAAGTGCTTTTGAGCCACCCTAACCGCCTATTGCCGCTGTTCACTCCATACTAACTATGAAAAATCAAAAACTGTTAAACGATTTTCATCGCTCGATCAATCAACTTGTTTGGTTGTAGCTCCATTAATAATTTGTGTTTTCTAAACTTTAAGTTCAATTTTCTTCCAACAGTGTGACAATAACTGAATATTAAATGGATAATGAGCAGAGAGATGATAAAAAAAATAAAGG
The DNA here is from genome assembly GCA_027475135.1 of Bactrocera correcta. Classification (NCBI taxonomy): domain Eukaryota; kingdom Metazoa; phylum Arthropoda; class Insecta; order Diptera; family Tephritidae; genus Bactrocera; species Bactrocera correcta. The sequence goes on from JAPZAG010000510.1 coordinate 15,315, forward strand.
TTTGTAAAAAAATGCGTCATGTCCTGACTTCTTCGAGTGAAAAAAAAATTTAATAAATTACGCAAAGTTCATTAAATCGAAAATATGCGTTAAAATATATTTAATTATTAAAAAATAATAATTAAAACAAATTACGTAATACATTTTAAATAAATATTATGGCATTTTCTCCGTACTCCAGCACCGCTCTTTGGCGCTCGTCATGTACAATGTATTCTAATGTTTTTCGGAATCTCTGCTGGGTTCGCGCAACGCGTAAATCTCTCGGTGGCGATAGTGGCAATGATGGATAAGAACATCGCAAACCCTGATTTTGATGTAAGAAAACTAAAAAAAAAAAATTATTAAATTTTTTCATAACCAAAACTTTTTATTCAAGGAATACCAATGGTCCGAGAAGACAAAATCCTACCTGCTCAGCAGTTTCTTTTGGGGCTATTTTGTGACACAAATACCGGGCAGCCAGGTGGCGCAAAGATTTGGTGGTAAAATAACGCTACTCCTTGGTATAGTACTAAGTGGACTTTTGGCTTTACTCACGCCGCTGAGCGTACGTTTGGGCGATTGGCAGCTCCTCTTTGCGCTACGTTTGTGTCAAGGTCTCTTACAGGGTGGCTCGTTTGCATCTGTACACACACTGCTCTCCAAATGGATACTAGCCGAGGAGCGCAGCTCTCTTGGCACCTTTTGCTATACCGGGCTGGCCTTCGGTAGCGTGCTGATGATGTTGGTTAGCGGTTGGATTGCCTCCTCCACTTTAGGTTGGCCGGGCATATTCTATTTCGCCGGCTTATTCAGCATAATATGGGGTCTCGCCTGGTACTTTTTTGGTGCCAACACACCGCGTGAGTGCAAATGGATGGGTGAGGAGGAGCGTTTATATATTGAGGCCGCAATAGAGAAAGCGTCAAAATCGAAGCCTGAACATGCAACCATGAAGACACCATGGTTGAAGATACTCACATCTGTGCCTTTCTTGGTTTTAATACTGGCACAGTGCGCCTACGCTTGGGGCTTTTGGACATTGATGACAGAAATTCCGTCATATATGAAGAACATACTGAAACAAGATATCCAGAGCAATGCTATCATGTCCTCAGCACCTTATCTGGCTAATATCCTTTTGACATTCGTATTTTGTGTTTTAGCGAGTTTTCTGCTTAAACATGGCTACACCAGTGTTAATGCCAGTCGTAAACTGTTCAACACTCTCGGATATTGGGTGCCTATAATACCGCTCATACTACTTGGCTATATGCGTGCCGATCAGAGTGAGCTGGCGCTTGCTTTGCTGGTGATTGCTGTTGGTGTGAATACAGCCGGCAATTTGGGTTTCCTCATCAATCATATTGATTTATCCCCCAATTTTGCTGGTGTCCTTATGGGCATAGCGAATTGTGCGGCCAATATTATGAGCTTATTGGCGCCACTGGCGGTGGGCGTCCTTGTCACTGATGCGGTTCGTATATTTTCTATTTATTATTTAGATACGAGACTTATGTTTCTTATTAAACGGCCTGCAATTACAGCAAAATGTGGAGCAGTGGCGCATTGTCTTTTACATTGCCAGTGGCATGTATTTCGTGGGCAATTTATTGTTCATCTTGTTTGGCCAGACAAAAATCCAGGCCTGGAACTATCCTGAAACACATCATACACAGCGGGATGAGAACGTTCATATATGATTGGAAACTATCAAAATTGAGACAGAGAAGTCGTAACAAGTCTAACTATTTTTGCAGCTTAATGCAGCCGTTTTTAAAATTCTTTTGTAGATAATAATATAATTGTAAATGTGCGTGTTGAATTGCTCTAGTTGTGATAGTCGCTGTTTTCAGTTACCCGAATTTAAACAATTAAAAAAAAAAAAAAACAAAAAAATCAAATCAAACGAACACTTAAAATAAAGTATGTTAATTAACTGTTAATACCCATATTTTCACATTCTTGTCGAAGAAAAAAATTATAGTTTTGTATAATGCTGTTTTATGTTTTTGTAATAACTGAGTACTTTCACACCAGAAGATAGCGCATTATCTGATCGCTGATATCGAACCTTTTTGAAAATTACAAATAATTCACTTTAGATTAGCAGAAGTGTTACCACTTAAGTTGGTCTAGATTACTTAAGTGTTATTAAAGGGGGAAAAATGTACACTGTTAACTGTTTACAATTTAAAAATATAAACTAACACCCTTAACAAGTGTAGTAAATATAGGAACATCATTATCATCTTTCATCAATGAAAGCCTAGTACTTATATTAATATTATATAGGAAATTAACTTAAGATATAATCGATTGTACATAGGAATATAAACAAGGAAACAAAGCGACTATAATGCCTTTCACAAATACAAAAGATCGCTAACAATGACCTACGATCTTTGAAAAATGTTAAAAATTAACAAAATGGTGAAGTTTTAAACTTAAAAAAGTCGTTTTTTTTGTGGATAAAAAATGGTTGTTTTTTAATTCAAAATTGACAATTTTCAACCAGTCAAAAAAATCGTAGGCTATTGTATAATTTAATTATACAGCTTCAATTTGAAGTTGATCGGTTAAATTATGATGTCAGCAATTTTGAAAATTGTGCTTTCGAGAAAAAGGCGTTCAAAGTTTCACATATATATGTTTGTACCTGCGAGTGGTCGCTCCATCCAAACTACTATATCTAAAACTATTCAAGTCGTATCTTGATCCATTTGACAGAATATTTTTAAAAATATAAACTATCAAAAAAGCAAAAAAAAAATGTTACACTGGTATAGCCTCTTAAGCTTTTAGGCCTTCAGGATAAAATTTCCAGGCTACTAAATAATGTATAGAAAGTGAAGAAATTCAAACTCGCATACAACCGTTTTTAATGACATCGATAATGACAGAATTATGACATAACTTTGACAAATCTATCAAAGAAATTCTTACACATTTATATAAATGTTACTTTTTGAACAGCTGTAGATTTACGGATCTTTTTTAAATCATTTTTTCATGTTGAAATTAGTGCTTAGCACTCTGAGGGTGACTTCTAAGCTGATCTAAAATCGAATTTTAACAGATCAAAACAAACAATTTTGAATTAAAACTAGGAATTAACTTGGAACTACTTCTGGAGATCATTTTATAAGTGGAGTCTGTTTTTGCAATTTTTGAGAAAATTTATTATGTTTATATATATTTTTTTTTAATACCAACAAAAAGAAAGGACTCTAGCAACCATGAAGCCTAATTAAAATGTGAGTTAAAACAACCTGTAATTTTGACTAAAATTTTTTTTTATTGAAAATTATTTTTTTTTTCGATAAGCAAATGTGAGGAGAACAAATAAACGTTTAATAAAAAAGTTTTTGCAATATTAGAAGTTAAGTTTTCACCAAATTTCGCAAAAGAACAAAATTTTTTCTACAAAATAAAAATATAAAACCCAAAAACTTGGTTATAATAATTTTTATAATTTTTTCACATAAATTTTGAAGTTATGTCAAAAAGTCCGCATCCAAAAGTTTTAGATCTTCTTATTTCCTACAACATTGCCATATAACTTTTTTTTATGGCACTAATCATTTCGCCAGAAATCGAGACAAACTGTTTTTAACCCTCAAAAATTCAACAATGTCCCTCTCCTTTCTTTTCCCAACTTCAAATCGCCCGCAACCAATTTTTTCCTGAATATCTGTTATTTTATCCTTCGTTTCCAATGGATTTTATACTACTATAATTTTTTTATATTCAAAAATTATATACCCTGATCTAACAGATCGCGTATAACTCAAAAAATATTTAATATCTTCTTCAAAAAATTTACTTTTTTTTAAATTTACACATAATTTATGAGTACGTAGTAAATTTTTGAAGAAAAATATAAATCTAAAAATTATGTTTTGTGATTTGGTACAGCAATTTTTTTTACCTCCCAAAAATCATATTTTTTGAGCCATCACACCAAGTGTGCTCTTTAAAAGTATATAGTAAATACATACAGAAATCTTACAATATATCCAGAGTTCCTGAAAGCAAAGCGAAAACGCCTAAAATAAATTGTTTTGATCTTCTTGACAGTAAAACACATTATATTATTAGCAAATGTTGTTGAACAAAAAGCTGTGTCTTTTTGCTTTTATTGTGACTTCAAAGCTATCAACCAATTTTTAGATTATAAAATTAAATGTAAAAAAATTAACATTAAATGCGAATATTCGCACACTCATTCAAACACGAGATACACATTTGTATGACGAGTAAACGCAGATGTTGTTCACTTCAGCTGTGACATCAGTTGTTCGAGTGAAATGCGCTGAGCAGCGGCAAAGTGAGAGGAGCAATGCTGCAGCGTAAAACTTTTATGAATGCACATCTGGCAGAAATTACTAGAAACAATTTCCCCAACAAAACTAAATGAAACTCTAATTTAAAAACAACATGTGATTTCATCAAGCTAAAGTAATTTCAATTTTTTATAATAGAATTTTGAAAATTTAATAAAATTTTTAATGAATGTGACACGGAGGAATTGAAAATGGTACTAAAGAAAGCTGAAATATATGCACATATATTACAACAGTATATATGTACATTTCGAAAATCCTTCTAAGAAAAAAGTTCTCATAAAACGAAATTGGCTAAGTCTCTCATCTCATCTCACCTAAAGTCTTTTTGAAGATATTAAAATTAGCATTTTAATTATCAATAATATATATTGAAGTTGATAAAATAGATTTTTTATGAAAAACATATATATATATATATTTTTTTTTTTTGAAAAAAAAATTTTGTTTTTTTTTTCTGAACTATGCAACTGTAGCATTTATTAATAAATCACCTCACACTTCCAGAACAAGCCAAATGTTTAACTTTAAAACTCAAATTTTAACCATAGCAGCTAAAAATACCGAAAATTAATAATCTACATATAAGTAGAGCGTAAATTTGTCATATAACAGCTCGTAATAAATAAAGGAATGACAAATAAAATGGCGTGTCATTATTTATCATAGTAGTGGCAGCTGTGACGTGGCTTGAGGAACAACTTTACATTTGAGAGACAAAATATTTTATTAATGATTAATTCGCTCGACTTGATTTATGGCTGGTGATAACTTTTTGTTGCTATGCTTTTAAATATTAATACTCCAGAGTGTCTGATGCGCTTAACGGTTGTTATATAATTTTTAAACTATGAAATATCATAAACAGAAAAAAAGCGGAAATCTTTTGAGTGACGTAAAACAAAAGTTAAAACCTTAGTATTAAATTTAAAGTTATCATTGTGTGTTTTTAAGTTATTTGTAACTTTATTTGTTTTTATTTATTTTATTTTATTTGTAAATTTCGAAAAATCGATTTTTTTTAGAATATCGACTGCATATAATATATGTTTGAGAATATTCTCCGAAAATTTGAAGTTGATCCCACAAAAGTTTCGGAGATATTAGCGAAGTCGTTGGATTTTTTTAACTTCGTTCAATCTGCTCAATTAACTTAAAACGCGTTTTTTTTTCTGAACACTGTTTTCAGAGTCGCTGAAGGAATTTTAAACTAATTGACTTGCAATTTCATACCGACCATTTTACATATATTTTCAAGTAACGATCGAAGGTATAAAATTTCGATGTTTTAGGACACCTGGAAGTGTTAATTTTGTCACAAAAACTCTTTTTTTTTTTTGAATGCCGCTAGTTTGTCTAAATTCTAAATCTTTAAATTAATTATCTGTTCAATTATTTTATAATAAATTTTGTCTTTGTTGTTTGGATTTTCGGTAATTTTTAAATATAAAAATCTTTTTCATAGCCAAACACCTTTTTCGCAGATCCTCCTGGCGATCGGCTAACGGATCAAGGATTAAAAATTTTTCTACTAAATCGTAGATTATTAAAGTATATTAAGTTGTCTAAATGTGCACTGTTTTTACTTCTTTATTAAAAAGTTGTCTCTTCAATTAAAATTCACAAAAAGAACATAATGTTTTCTGATTTGCAAGTGATCCTTAAGGGGTCATGTCAAGATTTGTTCGGGTCAAGCTTCATTTAACAAAAAAAATTTAATTCGGGGAAGTTGAAAAATGTTACAGCTCTTCAAAAATGAATGAAACTAATGAAGAAATTCGCTATATTTTGAATTTTCTGTATAAAAAAGTGAAGAATGCCAAGCCTGCCACCAATGAAATTTGTGAAGTTTACGAAGACGATGCTGTATCAGTTCGTGTAGCACAACAACGGTTCGCTCGCTTCCGAAGTTTACACTGATGAAAGTTTTTCACTGATAAAATAATGTCTCTAGCGGAAAAATGCTAAAAAGTGATTTTGGTCTATCACTTACATGGTACATATTTTTTCATTTATTTATTAGTAGAAATATAAAAAAATAAGTTGAAGTTTGATTATAAATACGAAAAAACTTTTTCGAATACCCAATAGTAAGTCTTAAAATACAGTCAAAACATACCATAATATGTGTTCATATTTTGAATTAATAAATTTAGAATTTTTCTAAAAAAAAAAATTTGGAAAATTTGTTTTTTTTTTCCAGCGCTCTAACTGTATATAACCTCTTAAAAAATCGACGAAACCGTTTTTGAGAAACCAAAAGCAAAAAAAAAGTTTTATTTTTTCTAATTAACATCGATTGCACTTGAGTTTTGCCAAATTCCCAGGCATACTCATACTGCAGCTGGAAAAGCCCACGCGTTGCTGGCGTCAATAACAGTCGCTGCCAATTAGCTAAAACGCACGTTACTCATACGACCGGGTGGCCGCAACAATTTCGCTAATTGATTTCTTCTCCAGCAGCACTTAAGCGCTTTGCAACTTTCTTTTGCGAATTTCCATTAGCTTTGCACTGCGCTTGCTTACTCGTAAACTCTATCACTCTGCTATCTATACTTTGAGACGCATTGCAAACACTAAACTTTCGCTGTGTTTTGGCTGAGCAGAAAGCATACAGTTAATGAGCCGAAGTTTGGCTGCAAGCGGTTTGCCAAAGTCAAGCAAACCGCAAACGTCCGCGAGGGAAAAGCGCCAATTGCCAAATTCGAAATTAAAACATGTCTTTATAGGAGTTTGATGCAACAGTTAGAAGCAGTTAAAACTGCGCGAGTAAAAACAAAAATTAAAAAAAATATATAAAAACAAAAAATTTTCAATTTAATTTTTTTTTTATACAATAATATATACACCATTATTGTTGATATATTAGCGCTATTTACTTTTATTTACTTGTTTAATGGCTCGTTGCGCTCATGCAAATTGAATTTTGACCTTCTTTACGCCGCGTGGCCACACAGCTATATAGCCTGAAAGCCTGAAAGCATTTGTAGCGCTGTAAAAATAGAATTTCAGCCTTTTTAAACTCTTCATGCAATTTTGACATTTATACCATGCGACCTTTTTCCCAATGCCAACAAACACATGTGCGAACAATAGCAGTTTTTTTGTTTTAAACTTTTCACACACACATATACACACAGGCATACCTTTCCACATCCGTAGTTCGATGCTGGCGGATATGCCTTTGATTAGCAGCCAAATCGCAAAAATATGTAGGCACAAAAACAACAAGCAAAAGTTAACCGCACTCAAACTATCGAAAGTTGGGTGAAAATTATTTGCTCTAAAAGCAAATTACATTCGACATATTGACAGCATGAGACAACGGAAGTTGGAAGAGCGCTTGGGGCGTGAAACCTATTTCAGTGAATGCGACCTTCAATTTTCGATAATACTATGTGTAAAAGCAGATGATTTGTAGAGGAAAATTTTGGGATTTTTACACAAAGCAAAAATGCAAATTAATACAGGGTGGCAACTTTCACTTATCAATTTATTTTTTTTGTTTTTTTGGGAAAGTAGAATTTAGAAAAAAATATAAATTTGATGGATTTAAGTAAAGCGAGTAGCGTGAATAATCAAACTGAATTCCAGAATTTAGGATATACGAAACAAAAAAAATACACTTTTTTTTATTATTTTCTAACAAATGCGATTTGAATACTTTTTTATAATGTTTTTTTTTTTTTAATAATTACGTCAGTATTACCTCAAATACTTCACAATCTTATACTAATTTTGAAATATTTAATTTAATTTAACAAATTCTTCAATGAGGTGGCAACGCTACTCAAAAATATTTTTAGCTATATTATTTTCAGTTGCATAAATATGTATTTGGTAACAACTTTATTGCAAGTATTATATATTTTACTGAAAAAGGTGCCAATCTTTCAAGAATTTCAATTTACACCAGCTGAGCATTATATCGAAAATTCAAAAAAAGCACTTTAAACATGTGCCGACAAAAATTTTCGTAACTCGTACACCACATATATTTTAAAAAGGAAGCAACTTTAAAAAAAATATATATATAATATATAAATAAATATAAATATATGCATTAGGGTGATTCAAAAAAAAACAATTTTCTTCGATTGGTACTCGGAAAAATAGGTTCCTAGACACCTCTAAGAAAGCCTCTCTAAGGTAACAACTATTAAAACAAAAATTTTAAATTCCTCTTTTAAATCTCTGTAATATTAATGGCTTTGTTTTGTCGAAAATTTTTTAATGAAAAACTTTTTGAAACATGTGGCAACTCTAATTTTATTAGTAAACGATTAATAAGTTTATTTTGCTTAGATATGTATCTTGCAATAATTTACATAATTAATATGTAACTGGTAATAATATGTAATACAAAATCTTTTACTGAACTAAAATTGAAAGTGGCAACCTCTGAAACTTTTAAATGCTGCTTGACTTGAATTACAATGAAAACTTCAAAGAAAAACTGCAAACAATTGATAATCCTTTAGTTTGTTTAAAAGTGTTTGTAAGTCGTTTATTTTATAAACTTTAAACAGGTGGCAACCATATCCTTAATAATAAGAAATTAATTTTATTTACTAATTTTTAACAAGTTTGTTAAAAAAAATTATAATTTGTTTATTTTATAAATTTTTAACAGGTGGTAACATTATGTAAAATTATTTTCAACATTCTATCCAAAATCTCTTTAATTTGAAACATTTTGATTTGTTACAATTGAATGAACTAAAAAATTCAACCGTAAACTTCAGAGCAAGAGAGTAATGTTATATACTGCAGGCCAGCTGAGCGACTTTTATCCTTTATACCGGAGCTGAGTGAGAACATTACACCAACTCAGCCATTTCCACCACACACGAAACGGCGGTCCATTCTTTTGCACATCCTGAATATTTTCATTGCATATGGTAATCCTATATAGAATTCTAAGCTCTATAAGTCCTTCAATCAACTAATGAATATTCATTATTTCACCTATTTGCAAGAATATTGTTGATTTTATCAAATTCACACCTGACCGCACTGAAATCAAACTTATTACCTGCCAATTTAGTGAAATATTTACTTTATTGTTGCATTGAAGTTTATTACAAATCGTTTTGGCTTTGTGAGCAAATTGCATTCAACTAAAACAAGATAAATATTTTCTTTGTTGCAATGTAGTTTTGGGTATTTTATTTTAAAATAAAATGCGCACTCACAGTTATTTAATTTAATGGCGAATATCCGTTAGCACACGGTGAATATAGGCATGTAATAAATACTTAAAATGAAAATGATTTTCGTGTGGAAAGCGATGAGCGCAAACATGCTTATTTAAGGAAGAAAAAACACTGCGATTGAAATACCAAAATATTTACATTAATGGCAAAAGAATTAATTTCCGCATGGTGTTATAAATAATGGAGTGCCGATAGTAGTTCATTTACATATTTATAGAGAGAAAATAACTGGAAGGCCATTTGTGCATTTATTTATCTATTTTACTTACATATAATATATACAGGGTAGGCCATTTAAAGTTGACCCATCTGGCAACGCTGTAACTTTTAACAGCGCTGACAAATCGGCTAATGTCATACCGCTTTAGAAGCGTCTTTCGAAGACAATTTATACCATGGAACAGTACACTCCAAAAGAACGCGCTGAAATTGTTCAGCTTTATATTCAAAATAACTTTTCAATTGTGTTAACTCAACGTGCGTTTCGCAAAAAAAAAAAAGTGAAAAGTGCTCCAGTTAAGAACACAATTAAGTCTTTATACGCAAAATTTGTGAACACCGGTAATCTCAGTAATGCCAGTCATGCATCCAGACAACGCACAAGACGTTCTGATGAAAATATCGAAGCTGTACGAGCCAGTATTGAGGAGACTCCATCGACATCGAGTTATCGCCGCTCTCAGGAATTAGACATCTCTCGCACCACTCTCCGACGCATAATTCATAAAGATTTGAAGATGTTTCCATATAAAATTCAAATGGCACAAAAACTAAACCCAGCTGATTATCCGCGACGCCTTAATTTTGGCAAACAAACAAATGGGTCAACTTTAAATGGCCTACCCTGTATATATATGTGTAGCGCTAAAAATTTATTGTAGTGAAGCTCATAAATATTTTAATAGGTGCTTCAGTTGCAAATTTTCGCCATTGTGCAGATTACTCGTGAGATAAATGGCGAAGTAAAAAATTTCAAAAGTTAAGCAGCTTCCCTTTTAAGCAACATTATCTTCAAGCGATGTTATTTTGAAGACACTCTGATGCATTTAAGTTTTGCTTCAATCGAAAATGTTTTGGACGAAGTAATGATGCTAGCAGATCAATTGGCTATGTCGTATATTCTTTATAGCGAAAATGAGAGTAATATAAGATTTTATCCATACGACTCACAATCATATGTAGGTACTATTAAGTTCTGATATCCACTTGAAGTTCAGAAAGTACGTCTTTTTATTAATTTTTTAAGAGGCATTTTACTCATTATAAAATTAAAGAACAACAGAATTGAATATACTTTGATAATCTATCTTTCATTTTCAAAAAATTTGGATCCTCTTGATATCGCAACCGATCTCTAGGAGAACTTCTGAAAAAAAGATGTGCGGCGATGAGAAAGTTTTTCGGCTTAAAATTAGTCCATCCCCAAAGACCAAACTTCTTTAAGTTCCTATAGCTGAACACAGACAATGATCGATGTACTAGTCAAAACCTTGACTTTGAACAAAATGACGACTTCTCAATAAAAAAAAATAAATTATCAAAATCAGTACCAAAAATCGTATTACTTCAAATTATTATATAGGGACGCTACAAAAGTAGACCGATAGGGAGAACAAACGACGTCATATTTTTCCCCGCTCTTTTGACATTTCTCTTGAGTAAGGTTTGCCATTTCATCATGGAATTATATACGATCCAACACAGAATCGAACTTATTAAAATTTACTACCGAAATTCGGAGTCAGTGGACTCAACTTTAAGAGCGCTTCGTCCAATTTATGGTCGTCAAAATCGTCCTGTCAGATCAACAATTGAGTGTCTTGTGGAAAAATTTAAATCCACAGTACAAACAGTTTTCGTACCAATAAGACAAACAAGTATCTGTAGTGTTGAGAATATTGCTACCGCTGGCGCATCAATTGAGGAAGACCCAAGGCAGTCTCTCACACGTCGTTCTCAAGCGTTAGGCATCTCTGTGACGTCGTTGTGGCGACTTTTGCGAAAAGATCTTGGCCTACATCCTCATAAGATCAAATTGATGTAAGAACTGAAGCGGCTTGACCACCAGAATCATCGTGTGTTCATGAACATACGAGTACAACAACTTGAAAATGATCCGTGTTTTTATCGAAAATTCATCTTCATCGATGAGGCTCATTTCTGGCTGGATGGCTTCGTCAATAAGCAAAATATGCGTTCTTGGTCAGGCAGCAATCTACAAGTAATCAATGAATCACCATTGCATACCAAAAAAATTACTGTTTGGTGCGGTTTATGGTTCGGTACTTCTACCATGATGATCAAGACCGGCACGTTACTGTGAATGGGAATCCCTACCGCTCATTGATAACCGAATATTCTTGCCCAAATTGGCTGATATGGATTTGGACAATATGTGGTTCCAATAGAACGGCACCACAAGCCACACAACGAATGTCACAATCAATTTATTGAAAACTAAGTGTGTTATCTCACGAAATGAGCCAGTCAATTGGCCGTCTCGGTCATGTGATTTGACGCTGCCAGACTATTTCATGTGGGGCTACTTGAAGTTTATGGTCTATGAAAGCAAGGCAGCGACGATTGATGAACTTCCTATGAATATCGAACTTGAAATTGCAGCTGTATCGGCCGATTTATGCTTGAAAACCATCAAAAATTTGGCTCAGCGTCTTGAATTCTGCAAGCATGCTCGTGGTGGTCATGTAAAATAAATCGAGTTCCATACATAAAGGCACGGAAAGTACTTTCATTGAATCCTTAACCATTTTATTTTTTGTAAGAAAATTTTTGTAGCGCTCTTATTGAAAATCCATTGTATATACACATACATATTTAACTCTATTTGTAACAAATTGTTTCTCCAAACATACGAGAGTTACCCGTTATACTTTTGAAATATGTTCTTAATTCAATTAGATCTCTAAGTAATAAGCAAACATATTTTCAAAATCCAAAATCATATAAATAAAATATCTATTTCACCCAAAGTAAGCCTGCAGACTTTGTTCAGAGATTTTTAGCATAATTTTGCCACCATAAATAAAAAAATTTATATTTTATAAACAAAGAATCAATTAAATAAATTTAGGTCAAAATTTGCCATAAAATATGGAAAACTAACACATTTTAAAATAAAACAAGGCATAAGGAAATAAAAATTAAACGAAAAATGAAAAATTCAACACCAAATTTTTTCGAGGAAACATGTTGTCTCATAACCAAATGCCCTCAGTCTCTCGAAGAAGAATTATCAAACCAAGAAAATGAACGCCATTTTTATATAAGCATATGTATATCGTACTATTTACCCATATAGCAGCTTAGAAGTATATAAAAAATAGAATACTTATAAACGAATTATTATTTTTGCTATTATTTTCTGTTTATTTTGGCTGCTTTTGATGACGTATGCCGCAGATGAAAAACTAAAACTCAGTGCTTGCCTCAAGTCACAGCAAACAAACGGAAATATTTATTGTTTGAAACTCAACGAGCAGTTAGCGATAATAAATCGCAAAAAACAGCATTGACAGCTGAAGAAGAACAAGAAAGCATTCCACATGACTGCACACAAATTTTTGACGATTTGATTTTTTTTTTATCACTATACACTATATGTTTGAGTATAAGTATGTCTATGACGAGCAACTAATGCAGCGAACACTAAATTAAAACGATGACGTTATCAGCAGCACCGTCAGCGAGCAATAACAAAAAAAAAAACGAAAAAAATTCAGAATGAAAATAAGAATGGAAAAATAATTTATATACTAGACGAAGTATGGCAGCAAGCAGATGTGGAAAGCGCGCGCAAGTTTGTTTACAAAAGAGTTTATCGCTCAGTATGTATGTATGCGTGTGTGTTTGTGTATCTGTGTGTTTAGCAGTATCTATGCATGACCATGTGCACGTATATGCTTTAGATAGCTACTGTATTTATAAACTAATTTTTGCTTATTTTTTGTGATTTTGTTGTTTTTGTTATTGTGTTGCGTGTTTAATACTGGAAAAGTCCATTGTGAACACATTTTATAAACAAATCGTTAGTAGTAGCTTCGCTACGAGCATGTCTCGAAGCTGTGTGCTGTGTAATAATGATAGCGTCACTATCGACTACTTTTTGTTGAGTTTTTTTTTGTACTTTTTTGTTGTATGTGCTTATAGAGATAATACTTTCCAGTTTTTGTCTGTACAAAATGCTTGAATGCTGAACTTTTTTAATATTAAGATTATTTTTGTTTTGGCAGCGCAAACAAGTACTAACACCAATTCGAAAAAGTAGCGAAAAGTTATTAATTTTTGTATACTAATTATTAATAATATAATTTTATTTAAATAATAAAGATTTTGTTAAAAAAAATTTTTCTTATATTAATTTTTTGAAAAAAACTAATTTTCTACATATATTTCAAAAATTCTATTATAATATTTTTTAAAAATAACAATTCGCTATAATATTTTTTATAAAATTTAATTATTATAAAATTTTAATTTTTTGGCTTATTTAAAAAATGTATTTTCTAAAAAGAAACTTATTGACAAAATTTTGAGTATTAAATCTGTCATCAAGAGTTCAAATACTGTCCTTATTTTCTATAAAAAATTCAAAAAGTTTTTTTTTTATGTGGCACGTAATTGTTGCCTACATTTTGGCGCACTGATATGGGTAGCTAATAGTCATGAAAGACAGATTGTTCTTCAGATTTTATATATTATTTACTCGATTAATAAATATTTTATGAATTTTGAATGCTCAAAATACTCAGAACACATATAAATTGTACCAATAAATTCTAAGCAAGATAATAGTCTACATTTAGGCTAATGTTATGTACCAACTTAACCCTGATAATATCTTCACAAGGTATGTACATGAGTGAGAAGAAGCTAAATGCCATAAGAATTAAAATTTACTTGTATAACAACTTTTCCATTGTTTATTATTCACGCAAATGTGGACTTTGATTTAGATTAAATAAGATTATTTTTGATTCAAAAACATTTATTTTCTAAATTTACCTATATTTATGGTATATCTACACGAATGCTGTTGACCAATTTATCGTATGTTGCCCACTTTTCCATTTAATCGTGCTTTCACGCACATCTGGCTCTCTGATCATTCACTACGAATTGTTTACGCTTCTACTGCCAGCGCCTCTAGGCATCGATTTTCCAGCGTTGGCTCGCGTGTTTCTTTGTCATGGCTTTTCATTTCGAGCTAATATTTTAAATTTTAGTTTATATTTATTTGAAGTAAATAACATTTTTGTTTTGTTTGCTTTGTTTTCATTTCAATTTGCATTTTTTTGTATGTTTGCATGAGTCAGCAATTTTCGGGTTTATTTGCACTACTGTTCGTTTGCGGTCCAAAGCGGTTGGGAATTTATATTGCATTATTATAGAATAAGGCCGTAAATATCGATGCTTTGTTTGCGGAATATCAATTCTCATTCATTACTATGGAATATTTAACGGCAGTGGTGTAACTGCTGATTGTATGTATACTATATATGTAAAAGGGCAGTTATAAACAGAGTTGAGCCTTTGACGGAGAATAATTTGTTATTTTCAAAATTTTTAATTTCTGGAAATAAATGCCGTTTCAAAAAAGAAGTCTTGACAAGGAAATTAATAACTTTGAAATTTTTTAGTAAATCACTATTTATTAATTATTTCCTCTCATCTTCCCTGTTTTTTTTACTCTTCACATTGTTTAATATTTAATTATTAAAAATATTTTTAATGTTTTTGAAAATCACTAAATTGAGTCAATTAGTAATTGCCAATTTCATGTAACCTTTCCTGCTTGTTTACTTTCTTCTTCTTCTTTACTGGCGTAGACACTTCTTACGCGATTATAGCCGAGTCAACAACAGCGCGCGAGTCGTGGATGATGGAGTCATGTGTAGAAGTTCACGCAAGTGAAGAAAGTTCTCTGATCGCCATTCACTTGGGAGTGGCCAGAAACGATTCTTTTACATATGACTCTAGCAGCTCACGACTTCCGGTCTTTGACCAAGTATCCTCTGGGTAGCCTAAGAACATCCGTTTGAAGGCGAGCTAAAGTGAGAAGGCGAAACACCCCTGCATAGGGTTGTGCGCTGGGTTTGGGACCCGCCACGTAAAAAAACACCCCCAATGAAAGGAAAAAAACAGCCTCGGATGAGAGCCTCCCTCTTTTGCTTGTTTACTTTACTCACACTAAAAACCAATTATTTTCATATCTTTCGGAAAATGGCTTAATTGAGTATTTATTTGACAGAACCTGGCCTGTTTGTTTAATTTTCTCTTACTCGAAAAGACATAAATTTTAAATGTTATATACAATCGCCAAATTAGTAATTCCTTCCTTCTACCTTCCAACTTTTTTTACATTTCGCACACTCAAAATCACTTAATTGAGACAATTAAAGATTATTTTTCTTAAAATTTGTAAAACTTTGTTTAAATTTCTTACACTCAAAATATTTTTGAAGTTTTTGAAATTCTCTAAATGGAGTCAATTAGTAATTATTTCCTGTAACTGTTCCTGCTTGTTTACTTTTTCCACACAGGAAGCAAATTACTTTCATACATTTAGAAAATGGGCGAAGTAAGTCTTAACTTTGAATTTATGACCTTGAGTCAATTAGTAATTATTTCCCTTAATTGCCTATTCGCACAGCCAGCTACTCAATCAACGATAGGCTCTATTAGCAATCAGCTGATTTTGAAGTAGATGTAAGTAGTAAAATATCAATTGTTGTTAATTTCCTCTCATGATATGAAAATTATACTCTTAATAAAACCCCAAACAAGATCATTTCATATTTACTAATTTTCTATTAATTTTAAAATATTTCAGCAATGAATATGTGATCTATAATGTAATTGACCACATTAAGCTAATTACTAGACATTTCAATCTGCAACAAAAATTAGTCAATTTTTTATTGTTAAATGTATGTATTAGGGTGATTCAAAAAAAAATTTTTTTTCTTTCGATTGGTACTCGGAAAAATAGGTTCCTAGACACCTCTAAGAAATATGATAAAAAATTTTCCCAAAAATAATCAAACTTTAACTATTAATATCTTTTAAACGGTTGGGTTTACGAAAAAATCATAGAACAATGTTTTTAAGGCATTCAATTTCCTACAAAATCAAAGGAACAAGATACTTTTTCAATAAGTTGGAAGCGAGATATAATTTTTTTATCTGATAATAAGAAAAAATAGAAAACTGTATGTAGGAGGACCTTCCCGTTACAATAAAAAACTCATATTTGGAGAGGCTTTCTTACAGGTGTCTAGGAACCTATTTTTCCGAGTACCAATCGAAAAAAAAAAAATTTTTAATCACCCTAGTATGTATACATGAAGAATCCAGCTTCCAATTTATTTAACTAATATAAAAATTGTTCAGACTTATCTAGCAATGCTCTTTCAAAATTTGAACAATCACACTATGCTTTATGTACACTTTAGAAAACTATGAATATTTGTTATGTATTCCAAAATGTAAGTGGTTTTGACCAATGAGTAAATACAAGAAAAGAGCGAAAGCAGTCTCTTGTGTACATAGTTGTTACTAAAGTTGTCTTATCTAGATGGATCTAATATTTTAGTGTGGTTTGGAGTAAGAATGTGATATTTGACTTCATGACATATGTATATGTATAAACAGTATGCGGTCATAGAATCAATAACACGAAGAGATTTCTATTAAAGCCACACTTTTAACCAAAACTATTTTTGGTTACCGCTTAAAAGTTTTAGAAAAGTAAATGAGATACTATGTGCGTTTTAGAGAGAAGATACATTTATGTTAAACGCTTGGAAAACATGTATCTAATTTTATTAGTGCCTTTAAAGAAATCACTCCCAGATTTGCATATGTACAAAAAACAATATTCTCACTAATTTTAAAAGGACCATAAGCACTTTTGAGGGGACATTGATGGTATTGGTACCTTAAAGCTTTTCTGGAATCAAGTTACTCTAATAGGATTATTGTGCTACAAATTCGAGTATATTCTTTTGTGTTTATAAAACTACAAATGGTATATTCTTTTTTTTATTGAAAATAATACTTTTAATTTATTATAATATTTAAAAATATTCAACACTTATTTACAAAAGAAGAATGTTTAACCATGAAGACTGAAGAAAGAGGTGTTTTAAGATAGTCAATAAAAAGAAATTAGTAACTTATTATTTTCTCAACTAATTTCCTGAAAGCCTTTCGTCACTTATACTCGTAATATGCCCAAAATCCAATGTAACACACTTTATCGCCCTTGAAATGCTTTTAAAACTTTGTGAGCTTTATTACTAAACCAGCTTGAGACAGCGAATGCTTTGCCTTAAACTAAGCAACTATTTATGAGGCACATTTCGCAGGGTTTGTAAGGAAACTCTTTTGGTGTTACAAAAATTTCCAAAAATTTTGTTAACTATCTGATATACGTAGCACTGAGCTGGCAGGGCTTCCTACAAACAGCACACAAGCTTAAAAGCATGTGTGCGTGTTTTTCGCCAGCTGATTTCGAATAAGTTTCATCACTCGCATTTCACAATTCAACAAAATTGTACATTTTTCATTTATTTAGGTATGCAATCAAATTAACACCTAAACATAATCGTAAAATTGGAAATTTATTTCTATTGAAATTGTGCAACCACAAAATTCTTGTGGTTTATAGCGAAAATATTTTTCTTTTTATCAAGTGAAATTGATTTTATTCATAAATAGCTGTGCTAATGGGAAAAATGCCAACTGCGGTAAAATATGTTTTTTGCTAATTATCTCATTAAATTCGGTGTCAATGGTAACCGCAGGTATTTTGTATTTTGTTGTTTGATGTTTTGAATAATTTTTTTAATGCTTTACATGGCACTTTAAACCGATTTCAGTTTCACCTTTTATTACAAATGCAAAAATCCACTTTGTTTGCCTAAACTTCAATTTCAACAGCACACTTTTGTTTCAACAACATCATATCAACCAGCAATTCTCACATTTTTAATGAACGTATTATTATTGTTTTTTTTTTTTTGCAGTAGAAGCAGGCATTTATTGTAATTTGGACCGTAGTATATTCATTCAAGCATTTGACTCCCAAATAAAATGGTTTCGTCCGAAATTATTTCATTTGATTTTTTAATCAGCTTTTTCGCTTATCAATTAAGCTTTTGTGTCTTTGACTTTCTCTCTTAGAAAATGACAGTCAACTTGTTATTGAAGCGCTTTGACTTTTACAGCAACAATTACAAAGAAGAATATGATCAAAAACATTTGTCAATATTTAGTGATTAAAGAAACATATTTCATCGATGAAATAGCACAGATAAAGAAAGTTACTTTTGATTCTATAATAACAGCAACAACGATATTTTTATTTAAATATCCAATAGTAATTGACTCGTTCTGCAATAGCTCCTCAACTGAAGTATCTTAACGTTAACATCGAAGAAAATATGTTTCAATAAATATAATAATATTCCTTGACTTGAGAACGCTGTTATTCTCAAGTTGAAATTAATAGTCATACTTCAAAAGTTCTCAAATATGTGCCTGCTATACAGAAATGTAAAATTTCATTAATTGTCAATAAGTTTCAGTCTCAATAGAGAAAGTAGGGTTATGTTAAGGTGAATACTATATACATACATATATATGAGAGTGTTTTTTTTCGAACGATTAATTTTTTTCAATCCGTCCCGAAAAAAATTTAAAAAAAATTCTCTGAAAATTTTAGCCCTTAATATTAACATTAAGAACTGGGTCAAGGCATGTAAAAATTTTCCATTGAAAATACACTACAATCGAGATTTTTTATCTTTAAATTCCTACTGCTCGAGGGTATGTATTTTATGGCATTGCTTTGCCTTTAGACGCATATTTCTCAAAATTGTTCACTCTACAAAAGTGCCTAGGGCAACAAAATCGTAACTCACATCGGCGAGGTAGTACGTGCTCTAAGCCTGATTTTTCCGCGAAATTTGCAATTTTTTTTTTATATATCTAGCAAATGACAAGAGCTATAGAAAAAAGTTCATGACAAACTTGTAGGAAATTTTATTTGCTACAAAAAAATCTGAAGTCAAAACCACTACCATTAAATCTTCTCGAGCTATTCGGCTTTTTAAATAAGGCTTTATAGAATTTTTATAGATGGTATGTATAATATGAAAACGTGGTTTCGCCTTTGGTTGTTCATTACCAATCACCACTCTCATTCTGCTGACAAAAACTTTTTCAAAGCCACCTAGCAAAAATTAATAATCAGTAGAAAAATTCAAAAAATTTTATAAATAAAGATAAAAAGCATATTTTTACATTTTTTATAATATTCGCAAAAGAGCCTTTTTTCTTAGGAATCTCACCGTCCGCCCACATCTTGCAATACATCTTTAACTGCGACATGTTAAAGGAAACCATACACAGACATCACGAAATATGTCACCTCATTTTTTCCTTTTTGCTATTTTCTTTTCATTGCGTCTGTCTCTCTATTGTACTTCCTGTTGAATACGCAGCTTGTCGCTTACAGTGTTTTTTGTTTTTTTTTTTTTTGTATTTTTGCTTAAGCCACAGGTGGGTTGTTGTCATCTCTGACAGACAAGTGATTTTCATCTGTGACTGCTGTCACTACGAAATTGAATAAATTGAAAACAGCTGGAGGCGAAGAAGGATTACATGTTATGTATGAATGGATGAAAGGTGGAAAAAGTAAGAAAACGGAACTATGAAACGATTGCAATTCAGTTCAAAG
This sequence comes from Bactrocera correcta, assembly GCA_027475135.1. Classification (NCBI taxonomy): domain Eukaryota; kingdom Metazoa; phylum Arthropoda; class Insecta; order Diptera; family Tephritidae; genus Bactrocera; species Bactrocera correcta. The sequence goes on from JAPZAG010000510.1 coordinate 35,621, forward strand.
GATGCCAAGGATATAAGTAATAAAGGAACGAGGCATACTTATGAAAGCCAGGAATGCAAGTTCAAGGTAATATCAACGCATATAAGTACATAGTATGTTTGTATGTAAAAGTAACTGAATGACACATTTTCAGAATTTTCATCGACTTTCTCGCCCAACTCACATATATAGTAAACACAAGTAAGGAAGGGCTAAGTTCGGGTGTCATCGAACATTTTATACTCGCGCATGATAAAGTGATAATCGAGATTTCATTGTCCGTTATTTACATATTTTTTTTATTTTGCTGTAAAATTAATTAGATTAGAGATATGGTTTTTGGTTCATAAGTGGGCGACGCCACGCCCATTTTCAATTTTTAAAAAAAGCTTGGGTGCAGCTTCCTTCTGATATTTCTTCCGTAAAATTTAGTGTTTCTGACGTTATTTGTTTGTCGGTTAACGCATTTTTAGTGATTTTCGACATAACTTTTTAATGGGAGGTAGGCGTGGTTATTTTCCGATTTCTTCCATTTTTAAACTGTATATGGAAATGCTTAAAGGAAACGACTCTATAGAGTTTGGTTGACATAGATATAGTAGTTTCTGAGATATGTACACTTTTCCAAAAAAATTACGTCCAAATATGCCCCTCCCTAATGCGATCCTTTGTGTCAATTTCACTTTAATATCTTTATTTATGGTTTTCGCCATTTTGTGGGCGTGCCATGGGCCGATTTTGCCCATCTTCCAACCTAACCTTCTTATGGAGCCAAGAAATACGTGTACCAAGTTTCATCATGATATCTCAATTTTTACTCAAGTTACAGCTTGCACGGACGGACGGACGGACGGACAGACGGACAGACAGACAGACAGACATCCGGATTTCAACTCTACTCGTCATCCTGATCACTTTGGTATATATAACCCTATATCTGACTCCTTTAGTTTTAGAACTTACAAACAACCGTTATGTGAACAAAACTATAATACTCTCCTTAACAACTTTGTTGCGAGAGTAAAAATATATAAATTTTTCCCAAGTAAGTGTAGCGCTCCTATCATTTACATGATTTCAACACAGAGATAGACATTTAATAAAATTCTTGCTAAGTCCGCCATTAGCTGTCTATAAAAGTGTGTTGCTTCAGCAGACTTTCGCAGCCGTAAAATCAGTCGTAAAACAGTAACGCGTAAGTCCATAACACAGGGTGCACTTGGTGCTATGCAAATGCGAAAAAATCGCTATTAGGTACGTTTTACGATTACATACACACATATATGTTCTTATGTATATAATGTATATTCATGTATATGGGCAACAAAAGAGGGAAAAGTATGTTAATGTCAAAGTTGAAGTTTTATTGGCATTTCAGCAGAAATTTACGACTAGAAATCTCTTCAAAATTTACAGTGAAAATCCGTTGAGCGTTTGGCATTTCCGATAAGCAGCCGAATGGTAATTAAATTACACGAAGATAGCGGCAAAGCACGTAGCGACGAAATTGAATGAAAATAATCAATTTTGAGAAGAGTATTGAGAGCAATGTGCGTGAGCAGGAAATAAAAACAAAATCTGAATAAAATATACAGGCTCAAAGAAGCAAAATTATTTGCCAAAATTAGATAAAAATATCAGTAAAATTACTACTTTTAAAATGAACTGCATTTGGTAACAGAAAAAAAATATAAATATTTCAAATCAGGTGGCAACTTTATCTGGCCACATTTTATGATTAAAACTATTTAAATCGAAATCATTTCAAATCACAATAGTGCTAAATTTTAATACTTTAGCTACTTAAAACTTAATTGAAATTTAAAAAGTGTGGCAACACTGTTCAAATTTTTACTCAAAACTTAGCTTTTGGTAGCATACAAAATTTCTTCAGACACTTTGCCAACTTTTTACTAATTTTGACAAATTAAGTGGCAACGCCATAAAGCATAAATTTTATAGGCAAAAAAGTATAGAATCTTTTTAGCCAAAAAATATCTCTTTAGTTATTATTATTTCTTAATTAATGCAATTGGCAATTACAAAAAGATTTGTATTTCAAAAAAGGTGGCAGCTTCAAATTGAGCCATTTTATATTAATAATTTCGAAATATAAGTAATTTAAAATCACAATTGTGTTAATCGTAGTATTTTAATTATTTAAAATATATTCGCAATTTTTTAAGTGTGGCAACACTATAGATATTTTTACCCAAATTTTTCTTTAAATAATCTTATTTTACAATTTTAGTCAATTTCATGTTATTTCTTAAATAATGAAATTAGGAAAAAAAAATTTGTATTCCAAAAAAGGTGGCAGCTTCAAATGGTGGCATTTTATATTAATACCTCTGACATATGTCATAAGTATTTTAAACTTACAATTATGTTAGATATAGTATTTTAGTTGCATAAAACATATTCGAAATTGATTAAGTGTGGCAACAAATTAAAAATTTAGTAAAAAAATTTTATTTTCATACCCATATTACCCAATTTTAATAAATTTTGTTTTGCTTTAATTTTAAATATTTTCTTAATTAATGAATTGGCAACATAAATCCAAAAATATATTTTTCAAATCAGGTGGCAGCCTCACATGGTGGCATTTTATATTAATACTTTCGACATATAAGTCATTTTAAATGACAATAGTGCTGATTATAGAATTTTAATTATTTAAGACATATGCGAAATTTATTAAATGTGGCAACACTGTTTAAGTTTTTACTCCAAATTTTATACTGAATAACATTGAATTTCCTTGTATGTATTCCTTACATTTTGCAAACTATCAATTTTGTGCTAACTTTGAAAAATTAAGTGGCAACTCTATAAAATATAATTTTAGTAATAAAAAATAATTGTATAGATACTCATACCTATCATACAATTTTAGTAAAATTTGTTTCATCCACAGTTCCTTTATTGGTAATATGTGGCAACCTTCCATTTGCAGCTTTAATATCTATTTTATAACTACAATTTCATTAGTTTCAATGCCTCAGTTACGTGGTTAACACCAACCCAAATGCATTCCCTCGATAATGAAAAACTAACAGCAAAGCAGAGCACGTTCTAATTGGAAAATGAAAACACATTAAAAATAATTAAAACTTATGGAAACTCTATAATGCAGGTGCAAACTCCACCCAAAAGCCTTACCCACACACACAAACACGCTTGAACAAGCAGGTACACGCTTCACCTCTAACATAACATCAACCACGTTGCATATATTTATTTCCAACTCCCAACCAATCAAGAGTGCTTATTTCAGCTCTTTAATAATTCTTTCACGTTTCTTCGTGCACTAGTCAGTGGATTCCCACGCATGTTCGGGAAGCTAAATTAATGTCAATTAACTGTTAGCTGCCGGTGAAAATTGCAATAAAATTTAATTGCTTTTTATTGCGCCTTTTCATTTTCTGTTTTCTTGTTTTTCACAATTTGTTGTTGGTATTGTTGATTTTTCAGTCCTCATATCTAAACTTTTATTAATTCATTTTGCGCACTTTTTAAATTTCATTTTCACGCCATTAATGAATTTCCGTTATGCTCCGCTCCGTTTCACTTGCTTTTTTTGTTCGCTTTGAGCTTTTAATTTGATTTATGAAGCGTTAAAAATCGTATTTTATTATTTATTGGCTCAATATCGATACAAATTTTGTTTTTGGTTTGTATAATCGCCTCAGTGGTGTGGGCGTGAGAGCTTATTATTTGGTTATCATAGTGGAAAGAAGTCAATTGTTAGCGGTTCCTAAGTAAATACAAGTATGCTGGGGAAAGAGTATCGTTTCCTTTGGAAGTATACGTGGGTTGGGTGGTGAGTCCCTGTGGACTTATGTTCACACTCGCAGATCAAAGTTTAAGGCTTCAAGGGCATCATATTTGAAAGAAACTCAAACCTTTTTTTCACCATTTTTTCTTGATAATTCCGCCTAGGGAGAGTGGATGAGTAGTTTAAGTCTCAAATCGCGCTAGTTGAGAGCTTCTATAAATCAGTAAAGTCTCTCCCCACCACCGACCATATATAGTAATGTATGAAGTAAGAGTGCAAGGAAGGCTTTGACGGGAGCATTATTGCTGGCTCAGATGAGGTTATCTGCAGTTACAGAACAAACAGTTAATCCCGCTTAAATGTCTCACGAAAACTACCTACATTTAAAGGGACTTAGGCTTGTTGTGTACTTAGAAAAGCCCACTTAAATCCTTCGAGCGAATACTAAGCTGAATACTGTTCTTTTAATGGTTCGTTACTTCAGCGGGTTTTACTGTAATTAATAACATTCCATAACATCTTTCAGAGGCCATATATCCGACCAAATTGTCTCTAAAAGCCTTTTCTTTCGTTCGTTTCCTTACTGAGCACCCAACTAAATGTAGGTTATTCTCTCAATTCTCTCTCTAACCCTTATGGTACATTAATCTTATATTATATTGAAAAATTAATTTCGGATAATAAAATATCAATTTAAAAAAAATGTCTATCGAAAATAACAAATTATCGATTTAAGTTTATCGGTTATCGATTTTAATTTCTCGATTAACTATTTAAAATGTAATACAGAATTATGTGGGATTTAATCTTGACCCTTAATCTCCAATCAGAGTCAATCAAATTCATTTTATATAACATTGACTAAAAATCGGTTTAAAACTATCAATTATCGATTTAAAAGTTTAAGTTATCGATTTAAGTTTAGCAATTTTGGATTAAAAAATTCAAACAATTCAAAGCAATTATCGATACATATTTATCGATTATCGAATTTAAATTATCGATTCTCGAATAAAATATCAATTTAAAAAATTTCAGTTTAAAATTAATATGTAAATGTGTAAAACACGATTTAAAAAATTACTTTCGATTTCTTAGAACCACCTTAATGTACATACATCTAGCTAAAAATAAATAAATTTTTTTTCGATAAAAAATTCATAAAAGCTCTTCACACGCCACATATTTTTGAATTTAATTAACAATTTCATGCTAACATTTATGCGTGGCAAAAATAAATTTTATTTCCAAATAATCAAATTTTTTGTGTCCACGCGCCTCAAAGCTAAATGTCCAAAGTCTGTATCTTTCAATGAATCATTGATTAGCGTGAAAATGCGCGGCATGCGCTTATTATCTTTCAGCTTTTATTATTCGTCGGCTAATATGCATATTTCTCTTTTTATTAAGCTTTGTGTTAACAGTTTTAGTGCATAAATTTTTTATAAGAATTTAACAACAGATCATAAAAAAGGTTTATAAAAAGTACATTAGTGAAAGTGAAGCAAAAACAATGTTTTTGTGCAATTCATGATTGGAATGTGAAAAATGTTCAAATTAATTCTTTTATCGTTGTATTTTAATATGCACATAACTTATTATGGCAACGCGTAAGCAATCAACGATATAAAATCACTCATACGCCCGGGTGGTCGACAGATATGAATATATCGTATAAGGGCTTCTGGTTAGCTGATTTGTTGCTTTTTGCGAGCTTATTTTTTGTGTAACGGTGAACTTTGTATATAAAAATGTTATGAGGATAAAAACAACAATTTTTATATAATTTTAACTGCTAACCTAAAAAACCTAATAAATTAATAATGAAAATATTAATGACTTGTATGTGACATACACGGTATTAATAAGAAAAAGCGTTAATTTTGGTTGGACCACAGCTATGATACTCTTCACATTTGCATTTTTTATAACATTGACGGGTATACGAAGATTGTTTTCTTGATATTTTTCGGCCGGCTTGTATGACAGCTCTATGCTATAGTTGTCTAATCTGAACAATATTTTCGGAGATTGCAGCGTAGTCCTTAGAAATAATTTTCGCCAAATATAGCGCAGATATCTTATGAAATAAAAAATCTTTCCATACAAGCACTCGATTCTGATCGACCAGTTTGTATGACAGCTTTTTGCTATAGTTGTCCGATCTGAACAATTTTTTCAAATATTGCATATTTGCTTAATGCAATAATTTTTGCCAAATTTCGTGAAGATATCTCGTCAATTAAAAAAGTTTTCCATACAAAAACTTGATTTTTTGATCAGTTTGTATAGAAGCTATATGCTATAGGGTTCCGATATTAGCTGTTCCTACAAAGTTGTTGCTTTTTAAGCATAATAAATGCAAACTTAAGCGTCAATTCGCGTATATACAAACAGACAGTTGAATATAGCTAAATCGATGCAGCTCGTAATGCTGATTAATTATAATTATATTGTATATTATATATCTTATATGTTGTATATATTATTTTATAATGCCTAAGTGTCCTTTTAAAATGTAAAACTACACCAAAGCTAAATTTGGGTACAATAAAGCGCTGCCTCTTCTTCAAACCTTCACTCTCACATTTCGCTCCCCATCCACTTCGCTCTTCACTCATTTTTCTCTTCTTTGTCATTTCAGCTTACCTTAAATATCATCGCCCTAAACATCATCACCTTAATTATTATTTAATTACACGAGTTTGCCGTAATCTACACGTTCCACTCAAGCATTTCCAAGCGCTCAATTACACCTGAGTTACTTTATTCCCTTGTTCTTGTTGTTGTTCTGATGTCATACAAACTGCTGACATGCTAAATTATGAAATTATTAAATTTTACACTTCATTTAGCGGCGGCTGGCCTCAACTCTTACGGATGGAGGATCTGCTGGTGGCAAGAGTTGTAGCCGACGGCTAAATACTTTTGTCCCGAGAGAGCATTCAAATTCACTTTGTACTTAATTATTTATAAATATTATTCCACGAAAATGTTTGAAATTTTAATCAGTTTGGTGGAACTAACAAAGTTGACCATTTCACTTTAATTATAAATACAGTACCTAGTAAACTTATACCCACATATATGCATATATACATAGTACGTATACATATATAAAATGTGTGAGAATTTCAGGGAAACGTCCTTTTTTCTTTTTGATCGCTAAAAGCTTTAACTCATAATGCGATAAGACTAATAAATAAGATGCAAAAGTAAATTTCGTAGAAAAGCCGCTGAAATATTATATGGTTGATTAACGATAGTTTGATTTATCTGCCGGTTTTCCGCAAAAAAAAAAATCGATTTCTTCTAAAATTTGGTACTTCATACAGTGAGTTGATATTGGTTCCATTTTGATGTGGCTTTTTTAATTTTCTGTGAGAAAATTAACCGTAAAAAATTAGAAATTGTAGATCAAGTTCAATGAACGAAAGCACAATGTTTGGAAAGTAAGTGCAAAGGCTTTTGGGATCACTTATTACTATCAAATAATTATTTGAGTTTTATCAAAAAATCGGTTCACAAAAAAGGTTTCAAAATTCAAAAACTAAATCAAAAATAAACTAATTTTAGTACAGAGCTTTCAGTATTATTTAGAAATACGAATTTCTGGATGATAATTGATTTTAAGCTGATTTGACGTCTGATCAAAATTGACCCGGACTGATCCTTCTAAACTGCGCACTCAAACTTAAACGAGAAGAAATGTTTCTTTGTTTGGTATACATAAAGTAAGATTTTGTTATTTTCATATGAAGTTTAATCTTTATAAGTCAATTAGTATGTCTTTGACAGCGGTTTGTTTCCACGCAAACAGTTTGTTTGTCGTCTTTTACCATTTAAAAAAAATTAACAAAGAATTTTTTGTTTTCAATAGAAACATGAAAAGTGTTAGTTAAATGTCATATAGAGTCCACTTTATCACAAACACAAATACTGGGATGAGACAAAGCATACCTTGAAGATCGTGAAGTCGACAAAATCTGCCTCATTCGACCAGTCCATTCACCTCTGTTGGTGACTTCAGCAGCGAAGAAGTTAAAGAAACTGTGACTAATAATGGTCATGTTGACATCAGAGTAATAGCAGAAGATCTCAGTATCGACTAAATTTATTTTGTTTAAGTTTTCGGGTAAAAAATGTGTCAATACTACAACTGAATATTTTACCAAAACAACGCCGAGTTGAGCTGTGAGTCCTAAATTCAACAAACGCCTCATTTCTGATAAGGAGAACATTTGTTTAACATTTTTTACATTCTCACTCTCATACCCTTGTCTCATACTACACTGGCTTGCGAAGCACATGTATTGATTACATAAGTAAAAGTTTCCTGTTAACGCAAACAAGTCACGGGCACGGATGCAAGTACAAGTGAACAGAGAAAAACGAAAATAGCAACAATTCAGAGAAAAAGTATTAATGTGATTTAAATATTAACGGCAACAAACTCATTTGCATATGTAAGTAGCTGCGGATGAATGTGAAGAGCACTCGACTGTGCACGAGCAGCCGCCCAAATCAAGACGGATACAAGCGTGTATTTATATGGGAGTGCCACGAATAAATTGATGTAACAGCAGGCAGATAAGAAAGTCTTAATAGCAAATTTATATAAATAATGGCACACTTACCTTTTTACCAGCGTGAGCGTTGTAGGAAGCTGACCACACACGCTGCCCGAAGTCAAACTGTTAAGCAACAGATGTAACACTGACGCTTAGATAAGCTGCTATGACGGTGTATTTTATTATTATGTAATTTTATTTCTTTATCAGCTTTTCTTTGCGATTTTTGTTTACTTTGCTTTGTGAGTTTTGTTTACTTTGCTTTGTGCATTTTATTTACTTTGCTTTGTGCTTTTTGTTTGCTTTTCATTTTTTATTTTTGGTTCAATTTTTTCTCTTTTCTTGTTGCACGTTTGGCGCTGTTTGCTGAAGTAGCGGCGCGTGTCAGCAGGAGCTTTGTTGCTATTGTTCTTTTATCGTTTTTGATTTCAATATTTGTTGTTGTATTTTTAGTTGCTTGCAATTTTTTCTTGGCTGCTCTTTCCGGCAGCTGATAACAAAATGCGCGCTTAACACTCGGTTTTTCTCATTCTCTTCTACACTTTCCCACACATTTTCTTCGCGGATAATCTTTTCCGCGCATGAAATCCTACTCTTAATATGATTTCTCGCTTTTGTTAAGCAAATTTTGCCGCTTTTTATATTTTGCCTCGTTTTTTTTTTTATTCTGTGCTGTCCCAAATCCGCCACGTCTAAGCGCCACAATAACAAAGCACATCAATCACATTAGCGCCAAACGAGACGTGGACGTCGCCTTTGTCACGCTCAGTCGGTTACTGTGCATATGTATTGCGCGCTGTTGTTTGCTTGTTGCTTTAACACAAGTTCTAAATATGTTTTACTGCTTATGATATGAATTTGTTGTTGTTGTCGCAAAATTTCCATATATATTGTATAGTGGTTGAATGGTTAAAGGCAAATATTAAAATTTAGTATTCACTGCAAGCCTCACAAGCACGAACTGAACGCATACAAGCATATTTATTCTTGTGTGCGCCTTAAAGTATGCAAATGTTAGCGAAAAATGTAAGTTTGCGCTTGATTGCCGTTAACTATGCCATTCCTGCATATTTTTGTATGCATGAAAGCACATACATACATATATATGTATGTTGGTGTGTTTTATGCTGCTGTGTACACTCCACCAGCGCTTTGAAGCAAGCGCTAGCAGCCGTCACCGCCGCCGGCATCAAATTTACAAATGTTTTGGTTTCACTTTTCCTCCACCACCACAACAATGCATACACATAAATGTATTATTTATTTAATTTCCTTTGTGCATATGATTTTATGCGCGCTTTTGTTATTATTTTCCATCTCTGCTTTCGTTTGCCCAAAAAATGTATTAAATTTCACTTTCAATTGGCAACTGTCATCCGGCATTTGCAGCATTTATTGTCACCAGCCACCACTTGCTGCTTGCTCTTAGTATATAAAAATCAAATGCACGCTTTAAAGCGTTTTTTTTTTTTTGCACAAATACAAGCATAAATGTTTGCTTGCTTGTGCCATTCCCCAGCGTTTACCCAATTTCACTTAAACAAATTGCGCACATAAATTGACACAGCATTTTCCGTCATTGTCACATTTATGCGTTTTATGTTGCGTTTAGTGCAAATTGTAATTTAATGAGTTTTGAAGCCGCTTTTGTTGGCGAAATAAGAAAATGAAATAATATGCAGCCTGTCAAAATGTGTGTTGGCAAGAGAAGGAAAAGGACATGATTAAGATTTATTATGTGCGTGAGAAAAAATTATGAAAAATGCTGCTTAGAGGCTGTAGCGGTTATGCTTTCCGCAAATTTGTGCGCCAAAAATTAAGCAGCAGGGATTAGTATTTGTTTTGGGTTTAACTTGGCTTTGGACAGCTGGGCGTATACGTAACATTTCATAGCAAATTGAAAAAAAGCAAAAAACAATATAAATCGTTAATTACGGCTGTATATAGGATATATAGGTATTAATATCCTAACAATACCCTTCACAGGTGCATTTTTGGTGGTATAAAAATATATTCAACTTGATTTTGTTCGGTAAGTTTGTTTGGCAGCTATTTGCTATAGTGGTCCAATCTGAACAATTTGTTAGGAGATTGGTGCATTGTCTTAAACGGTATTATATGCCAAATTTCTTGAAGATATCTCGTCAAATAAAAAGTTTTCCATGTAAGGATTCGATTTTTAGCGATCCGTTTGTACCTCAGCTATAAGCTGTAGTAATCCGATTTGAACTGTTTCTTCGGAGATTATAGTGTTGGCTTGGTTAATAACTTCTACCAAATTTCGTGAATGAATCTTGTCAAATGAAGAAGTTCTCCAGGAAATTGTACCGTTGCTTTGAACAACATTCCATGCCAAATTTCGTGAAGATATCTTGTCAAATAAGTTTTTTTTTTTTCATACAAGAGCTTAATTTTCATCGATTACATTGTTTGGCAGCTATAAGCTATAGTGATCCTATATTGACGGTTCTGACAAATAATACATTTTTTGAAGAGAAAAGCATGTGTGCAAAATTTCAGATCCACATCGCAAACACTGAATGACTAATTCGCTTATCAACCTTTTTTCCGGTATCAGCATTTTCTTTAATGCTTTTTGGACGCTCGGAAGCAAAAAGTGGAGTAGGAAACCCTAGTTTATTGAACTGTAGTAATTTTTTTCTGGAACAACTAATATGGGCGCTCTGGTGAAATGGCAATGATAAGGCACTCATACTACTCAAAATATTTATTCAACTAAAAAAATGTTTCCAACAGCGATCATTCCCAGCAGATAGTGGCAACTCTGTGACTTTTGACGGTCATAAAATCTTAGTAAACATATCTGAACCACATCGTCTAACGCCTTTTGACCAATAGTAATAGTGATCAATACAAAACTTTCGAGTAAACTGATTTGAAACGGTAGAGTGTTTCGTACTTTGCCAGCTTATCTATAATGTTTAATTACAGAAGCATTTTAGAAACTTCAGATTTTCAAGCAAAGTTGTTATGAACTGACAAGTGCAAGTTTCGAAAAGTATTCAGCCAGCTCTTCCATAACTTTCTCTAACAATAACAAACAATTTTTACGATAACTCGGAATATGATTGCTTAAAAATTACGAAATTTTCTCACATACCCAAACGCAACCGTTGAAAAATTTTTCTCTCATCAAATTTCGATCGTTAACATATATTTAGACGATATTCATTCCTTGTTCAACGAATTATCAGATTAACTGTTGATCCAAGAAGAGGCACTTTTTTCAATAGCGTTTTTTTGACAGATCACGCGTGAGTCGTGTCAAGCTGTGATGTTATTTTTTTCATTATATCATTCATCTTAGAAAGAAATTTTGTTAAGCGATGAAGCTCATTTCTGGCTCAATGAGTATGTAAACAAGCAAAATTGCCGCATTTGGGACAATAGGCAACCTAAAGAGACTCAAGAGCTGCCATTTTATACAGAAAAAACAATGGTTTGGTGTGATTTGTGGGCCAGTAAGAACGTAACCATCACTGGGTTGGTCGATTGGGTGACAAGATCGTATGATATCATATCGTAAGACGTATAGTCAGAAGTCTATGCGGACAATCTCAATTCGATTCAGTTCTTGCACCAAAAAGTCACACATGTCATCGAAAATTGGAGTCAACAGATGGACCAACTGAGACGTAGCCGCAGCCAACATTTGAAAGAGATAATCTTCATTATTAAAAAATTATTTCCAAAGAATGTTCCTACGAAAAATAATAAACATTCCCCATTAAATTTGAAGTTTCTGTGTTTTATCTTAAAAAAAAGGGAAACTTTGAAATGCATCACCCTATATAATTAAAAAAAAAAAATATTATGTTATCATATTTTTGATACCAAATTTGATTCCAAACAACAACGAAAATTCTCACTGATAAAGTTGAATCTCAAAAGCTATCAATATTCACTAAAAAATATCCTACACGACGTTCTCTTGCTCAACAAGTACATTTTGATTACAATAAAAACCAACAAAGTTCTCATAGAGCTACATAAGTCAATTAAGGAAGCTGAAAAATACTCTCTTGAGTGTATGAAGTACTATAAAGAATGAAAAGCACGATATACGTAGACCGTAGTTCAGAAAGCTAAACTCGCTTTTAGCTCATTTTTAGTCGACGAGTTTTTACAGGCTTGTTCAAGTTACAATATTGACAAGCGAATTTGTAAAGCTACAGCCTTAAATTGAAACTGTACTATTCATATATTCCAAACCACTTTTATATTTCTTACATGAAATTATTTTATTTCCACTTTAACTACAAGTCGCGATTAAATTTTTGCTCTCAACAACTTTCCAAGGCATCGAGTAATCTTTAAATGTTTTGTATTTTCGATTTTTGCAGTCTAAGTGAAATTTAAATGGCTACAGAAGTATTGAATTCGAAACAGTAATCAGGTTAAAAGCTTACATTTTACCACCATCTCTCTTGCTCTTTATTTGCTCTTCTATGCACAGTAAGTAAAGATAAAATTTAATAGCGATTCAATATGTTCACACTAAAAGAAATTTCAAAGGCTTTTAACTAAATTACATCTATTTTTAAAACTCCATCGGAACATATTTTATTGCAACGTGTGTTCTGAGTAGAAGTACTTTTTTCAATAGCCTTTTTTGACAGACCACGCGTGAGTCGTGTCAAGCTGTCATGTTATTTTTGTTCAGTATTGTTTAGCATCTCATCATGAAACGACCTACGTCTGTATAACGTTGTAACCGTTCAGCTTTATGATGAAAATTTGAGAACTGAAGCCGCTCAATCTACCCAAGCGACATCGCTTCGGTCTATACGCTCATCAACTCGGCGACATTTGATTTCAACAAGACCGCGCTACTCCTCCACATCGCATCAATCAATGGATTTATTGAAAAAACACTTCGGTGAGCAGATAATATCATATTTTTCCCCATTATAGTTGAAGCTTCCGTGTTTTTTCTTTAAAAAAGTAGGTTTGTATTTTTTTAGTTTTAGCGATACGAATGGCAAAAAAACTGATGAAACAAAATTAAGTTGCTATTCTCAAAAAGAATTTTTTCGATAATACATATTCACGAAATTTGACATAGAGTATTAGCCAAAGAACGGTCTAGTCCATAAATCGCTCATATAGCTGGAAATACAAACTGACTGATCAAAATCAAGTTCTGGCGCGGAAAGTTTCTTATTTGTGTTAACGTTTTTTTGTTTTTGTATTTTTTTTTTTTTTATTTATTTTGTTTTGTAATATTTTATTTCAATTAGTTTTAATTATCTTATCTTTTTTAAAAAATTTTTTATTCCTTTTATTTTATTTCATCTTACTTTAATTTGTATTATTTTTTATAAATTTTATTTAATATTTTTACTTTTGTTATTTTATTTCATTTCATTAAATTTATTTTATATTACCGAATTTAACATCTTTTCTTGATTTTCCTTAATTTACGTTTCTTAAACTATATTTTATAAAAAATATATTTTATTGAAATTATTTTTTTTTTTTTATTTATTTTATTTTAGATTATTTTTATTAGTTCTATTTTATTCCATTAAATTTTATTTTGTTTAGATTTCTTTGTATTATTATACCCTGAACAGGGTATATTAACTTTGTCACGACGTTTGTAACACCCAGAAGGAAGCGTCGGAGACCCTACAAAGTATATATATAAATGATCAGGATGTTGAGCTGAGTCGATTTAGCCATGTCCGTCTGTCTGTCCGTCTGTCCGTCTGTCCGTCTGTCCGTCTGTCTGTATATATACGAACTAGTCCCTCAGTTTTTAAGATATCCTTTTGAAATTTTGCAAACGTCATTTTCTCTTCAAGAAGCTGCTCATTTGTCGGAACGGCCGATATCGGACCACTATAGCATATAGCTGCCATATAAACTGAACAATCGGAATCAAGTTCTCATATGGAAAACTTTCGCATTTGACAATGTATCATCACCAAATTTGGTATGGATTATTTTCTAAGGAAAAAATGTAATATCCGGAAAAATTGTTCAGATCGGTTAACTATAACATATAGCTGCCATACAAACTGAACGATCGGAATCCAGTCTTGTATGGAAAACTTTCACATTTGACAAGATATATTCACGAAATTTGGTGTATAATATTTTCTAAGGCAAAAATGTAGTCTCCGAGGAAATTGTTCAGATCGGTTAACTATAGCATATAGCTGCCATACAAACTGAACGATCGGAATCAAGTTCTTGTATGGAAAACTTTCACATTTGACAAGATATATTCACGAAATTTGGTATAGATTATTTTTTAAGGTAACAATGTAATCTCCGAAGAAATTGTTCAGATCGGTTAACTATAGCATATAGCTGCCATACAAACTGAACGATCGGAATCAAGTTCTTGTATGGAAAACTTTCACATTTGACAAGATATATTCACGAAATTTGGTATTTATTATTTTCTAAGGCAACAATGTAATATCCGAAGAAATTGTTCAGATCGGTTAACTATAGCATATAGCTGCCATACAAACTGAACGATCGGAATCAAGTCCTTGTATGGACAACTTTAACATTTGACAAGATATATTCACGAAATTTGGTATAGATTATTTTTTAAGGTAACAATGTAATCTCCGAAGAAATTGTTCAGAACGAGTTACTATAGCATATAGCTTCTATACAAACTGGACACATAGTTACTAACAGAAATGCACCTGTGAAGGGTATTTAGCTTCGGTGCAACCGAAGTTAACGTTTTTTCTTGTTTTTATTTCATTATATTTAATTTTTTATTTTCTTTTAATTTATTACATTTCGTTTGTATTTATTTTATACCAAATTTTATTTTCTTTCTTTATTTACTTTATTTTAATTTATTTTACTTTAAATATATATTATATATTTTTTATTAAATTTTATTTATTGTATTTAATTTTATTACATTTTTTTTATTTCACTTAATTTTTTAATTTAGTTTTTTTTTCTATTTTATTTTATTTTACTTTATTTTATTTCATTTTACTTATTTTTATTTCATTTCATTTTATTTTATTTTATTTTATTTTATTTTATTTTATTTTATTTTATTTTATTTTATTTTATTTTATTTTATTTTATTTTATTTTATTTTATTTGCTTATATTATTCTATTTTATTTTTCCAAAAAGTTTCATCACACTCAACTTTTTCCTCAATAATTTAATTTCGCTTATTTTTTCTTATTTACAGAAAAACCATTTCACTGCGCTTTACATTTCTCCATTCGCTATAAACTTTTTAATGAGTTATGTCAACTTCCAACTGCCCTAACAAAGCTTCGCTTACGCCAGACTATTCACTGTCGAAAATTGTCACATTTCTGTTCGGGACAGTCACCAAATTTTCACCATTCTTTTACATAAAATTTCTTTTCGAAAACACCACGCCAACAGAGGCAACAGCGCGTGCAGGTGGGCAGTGGTAGCTCAGCTGTTGCTGCTTCTTGCAAGGCCAAGGTAACAAGCAACAACACAAAAGGCACACACTCGCACGTGTTTCTGGATAAGAATTTAATTTTTCGCTATTTTCAAGCACTGAAAGCAACAACAGCAAATATGACTATGTCAATGTGAATGGGAACCACTGTTATAACGGGTTTGCGCGCCTTGGTTCTACACTTGTCTTGAATATTTGTGGGGTAGCAGGCATTCAGTCACGCAGCAGCAGCAACAACACCAACAGCAATCAAACGCACTTTCCGCCATGTACCGTACGTTGTTGTGGAATTAATTTATTTTTGTTTTTTTTTTTTCTTTCTTTTTGTTGTGTTTTCTTACGTTCTTTCTTTCTTTTTTTTTGAGCTGTCGATAGCACGTCAGACGCAGAAATTAAATTTTTTGGCTTTCGATTGGGGATTTGGCTAATTTAGATGAAATTCACTTATTTCACTTTCTCTGCGCACTTTCACTGGTGCTCCATTGGCTTCTCACTTTCATGAAATATTTGATTTTCGATTAAGAATTCTATCAACCAAATTTTAAACGCTTTTTGCACAGCAATATTTTAGATTACAATGACACATCAACATTTGTATGTATGTATGCATGTAAGCACACACACATACGCATGTACACACAAATTTGTACGCACTTTTGTATGTATGTGTGTGTTTGAGAACGTTGTTGTTGGAAGTGAGCGCCTCCCAGCTGGGTGGCACTGCGCTTTCCTTTCTCTCTGTGTGTGTATGCGTGCGTGCGGATGTACACTTCCGGCTGCGTTTCACTTTGGACCGCTTTACGATTTCGTCCGTTAACCACGTCCGTTCTTGTAAGCAACACGTCTGCTACTGTTGCACAGCGCACGAAATGGCAACTTGTGGCTGCCGAGATGCCGAAAACAGGACCGATGTGGATGCTGCTGCCAACACGTCGAACAACCACTCGGACTCCGTTGATGCTGTTGCTTCTAAACCCTGACAATATTGTTGCTCTTATTGTTGTAGCGTGATTATTCGTTTATGTGTGCAACAACAATAGCGGCAATCAGCTGTTGTGATGCTGCGTCGCCTCGCCAGTGAAGTCTCCAATCACAAACAGATGAAAGCTCTTGAGAGGAGAGCGCCAACATAAAATGAAAGTGAGAGCAAATGAGCGCGCGAATGCTGTGCAGCACTGATACCTCTTATCAGTGGACCTCTGTTTTTGACCTCTCACAACTTCAATAACCCTGGCATATTGCATGTATCAGTTTGCTGTTGTTGTTAGTTGTTGTGTTGCTGCTATCATTCTTGTCTGCAAAAAATGATAAAGTTGAACCGAAGCAACAGCCTGTTGAAAGGCGATAATGTGTGCAAGTTTCTTTGCCCGTCTCTGTCTGTCTGTCTGTCTGTGTGCTGCAGTGACAGTTGGTCACATGGTTGTTATATGGAATCATAATAACATTTTTGTTGTTTACAATACTCGTTTTGATAACAAAAAAAAAAGTCGGAAGGCCTCTCCAAGAAGGCCTTCAAACACAGCGATGGCAGTCAACAGATGTGTCTCTTTGCTGATATTGAATCTTAACTACATACTAATGTAATGTAATGTCAAATTGACCATAAATTTTTGAATTAAAAGTTTAGTGAGGTTATGTTGAGGTTGAGCTTGTGGTTAAATTTCATTTTTTTTTTTTAACTTTACTTTGCGTTGTACAGCAGTAAAACTTCAAGCCTCAAGCAAGAAACAAAACGAAGCTTTCAATATATCCGATTTATACTTCTAAAAAACACATTATTTTCAAAATCGCTGGCTTTCTTCACATTATATCTACTTTTTCCCCTCTATTTCCGTCGGCTCTCTTTTACTCTCCCCTCCCCTCCCAGCAGTCTTCCTCTTCGCAACTAAATAATATAAAAACGTATATTCATTAGTTTTTATTTTAAACTGACTTTTAAACCCACTTACTTTCCTTTTCCTTCGATGGATATCACTGCTGTCTCTGTTTTAAGGCACCATATTCAATTGCAGGTAAAAAAAAATAATTATTTAATTTTAAATAAATAAAAAAATACGATAGCTTTGAAAACTCTTTGGTTCTGTTGAGCTCTTTATCGATTTCAAGGGGAACTCCGATAAAATATGTTTGGCGGTGAGGAGGATTTTTCTGCGTTAAACTAACTTAAAACCTAAACTATAAAATACAAATATTACAAGAGCTGAGTACAAGTAATAATCGAAGAACAAGTCAAAATTTTGATGTTTGATGAAATGGCGGCTTTCCCAAATATAGAGTCGATTTTTGTAAAAAAAAAATACGCTTAGAATGGTTTAAAGTTCTAAACTATATTAAAAAATATTATTCCTTTGATTAAGGTAGCAGTAGATTTACTACTCCGGAGAGAAGCAGATCACCCAGATAGTAGAACAGCGATACTAGCTTTGAACTCATTAACAGTGGGCCTAACCTCGCTGTCAATAGCATCGAGTGTCTTTGTAATAATACTGATATGGATGCCAGGCCACAGCGGTATCGCAGTAAAATGTAAAGCTGCAGAGCTAGCAAGAAAAGTCACCCAAGAACCGTTATCGGTAGAATGGTGTGGTCGTTGCTCCCGTATCCTCTTGTGTTCTACTACTAAACAACTGGACTTCGTGGAAGCTTGGCCAGCGCAGGACCACTTTCAATACCACCACCACCTCTATGAGGACTACATATAGTATTCCACGTGCGATCTTTGTTCAGCCATCTAGCATAACCTAACCCATTCCTTCGATCATTACCTGAAAATGTAAATAAGAAGATCCAGTGAAAATTTGACTTTTCCTCAACGACTAGTAGAACAGCTTTTCCAGAAAAAATCGTTAAAAACTTTTAGTAGCCGAATAGACTAAGTTAGAAAATATTTCGAATGAGCTTAAATCAATGAAAATATTTAGCCCAATAAGCGGTGTAGACTTGCCATTTTCAATGAGGCAATACTTTTTTACACTCAGTTTGTTTTGTCATTTCACAATGAACTTACTCTGGAACTTGTTCAACGATAAAACAAAATTGTCGCATCTGCAGTGACATATTTGAGACGCCATCACATCCACAAATAGTCACTGTTTGGTGTTCTCTATCGGTAGAGGGTATCATTGGTTCATATTTCTTCAAAAATTAAGGTAACCATAATTGTACAGTAAATTAGGAACGCTATAAAGCCATCATTAACAGCATTTTCTTGCCTAAATTGGACGATGTTGAAATGGTCAACCAGTACTTCCACGAGCCAATAAGACAATTAATTTATTAAAGGGAACTTTTGATGTGTGCCATACCTTCCGTCGTAAGCCCATCCCAAAATCGTACCTCTTAACTGTGCTGGACCACCATACATTAGCCTTTTTCGTTGAATGCAAATCATTGGCCGATAATATTTTCAGATTTCGTGCAGTTGTGTTCGACTCTGTGCCACCTAATTAGACTTTATTACGTCTATAATAATCTTCATATTATTTGCTATTGTAGTTTGTAGTACGAACATTGTACATAATGACGAAATGTTTCCCGGGCGACGGAGTAGCTGTCTCACGACGCACCTATGTAAGCCCTTGAGGAGTCCCATTGTGATACCACCAAGGCTAAAGTCCACTCACTTTTTTGGGCTTCTCTATGAAACACCCTGTGCTTCGGTTAAATTTCTTCAGTACGAAAAGTTTTACCTGTAGAACCTCCAAGACATCGTAAAGAAATCATCGATTGATAGTTGCGAATCATTTCCCTTTTATAGAGCTTCACAATCGTTTAGAAGATCTTTGATAGTGTCCTTCTCTTCTACTTCCTGATAGTGTCTACAATAGTCTGCCTATTAGACAATAACCTGTTAGAACTTCTACCAGAATTCTTATGTCATTCCTTTTAAATTGTGTAGTTCCTATACTATTCATGCTACTTTTCCCTAGTCAGGCAAGTCAGGGATTGATTCCACCGATAGGCAACTAATTTTATAACATATTTGTAAGATATCTGCAGGTAGCCATAGACATAAAAATTTCCCCTCTTTTCAGAAGTCAAATTTGTAGTCTGGTGCCTATTCTGGCTTGTGCATTTTGCCTCACAGTTCTCTGGGATATCGCTATGTTCGGGAAAACCCATTGCAGGTTTATCGTGAAATAGAACTTTAAAATCCGCTAAAAATTCAAGGCAATATATCATTGATTTAAAGAAAAACCTATCTTTATATAAAAATATTTACCTTGTTGTGAGCACACTCTTTGTCAGAAGAGGAAGGCTTTATTTAATTGTTGTGATGCCCAATTAGAAGACTTGATCTTGTAGACGGTCTCACTCAGTTACATAGTTTGGAACCATCCCTACAGTTGTGGGTGGTACTCCCTGTACTTTTTAGGAGTTCCAATCACCAACCAAACTATTCTGAGATCGGTTCTATTTACGACAAGGCCCGTAGCACCGACTGTCTATGTAAATGGTCGCTTTTTGTATGCTCCCGTAGTTTTTCAGTAGAACTCCCCCTGCCCTTTTCTATGCCTATATGCTAACTGTATTTGGGAAAACGTAGAGATGGAAATATATAAGATCCTCGGAGATCCCTCGGATACCCGCTACCCTGTGGATTTTAGTTTGCTTTTAAGCCATAAAAAAGGGCACTACTATTTAATATAAATGACCACAAGACTTCTTTCTTAGCCAACTTGTCAATAAAAGCAAAACTTATTACTAAAATCGGTCTATAAATATAAAAAACAAAGATTATTTCAAAGAAAATATTATTTATTGTGAATTCTGTTTTTTTTTTTTTGGGATTTAAATTTTGTTTTAAAGGTAACGTATTTCATTTTTTCTCATTTTCTTAAATATAGTGCTATAACACTGTACTAATACAGCGCATAACAAACTGTCGAGATAAAAGCTCTTACTCGCTGTGCTTTATGCTCACTCTCTCCACACTCTCTGTAAAATCTCTACAAATAATATTCACTCGCTGATAAGCACAGCGTTATACTGAGATTATATTCCTCAAGCAAACCACAACAATAAATGCCACAAAAAAAAAACTCAAGACTAAAAACAAAAGTTTACAGAAAAGTTGGTGCGACAATTTGTACCAATGTCCGAGCAACAGCTTAGCTGCCCACCGATGGCTAACCGACAAGGCCACTGCAATCAGTAACTCCAAACTGAATTTGCGCTAACGACGCCAGCAAAAACAATAGCAACTGCAACAAAGTGGAAACTCAAATGTCAACCAGTTAGTTGGAGTAGAACAATTATGGTCAAATGAAGGCTCCGAATGCAACAGATGTAAAATTTATGACTATTTTCAGCATGAAACGCAGAACCCAAGGCAAGTGCGCGCCTAAAATATGCCACGCACAATGCTTTCATTTAGTTGCCAAAGCGACAGATTGGTAATGAATTGCTGCACGAGGCTCCGACCAATGGTCACACCGCAGCATATTGCGGAGCACAGAAATATACATACAACAAAAAACAAATTCGCTTTGAGTGTGGGGGAGAAATGGTGACACCTATAGCGAGCGCATGCCGAGGGTGTAGCGCGTGTTTACAGCTATGCGTATGAAGTGGCTTCGAATTACTGCCTCAAGTGTGGCACTGCTGAAGTGTAGGGGCCGCAGCGGCGGTTGTAGACATGGTGACGGCGATGAAAGGCCAATGAAAAGCAGTTGGCAGGGTTGTAGGAGTTGGTGGGTACATCAGAAGTCAGCACAGCCGCAAGCTGTTGGTGATTGGGAACCAGGGATATATGTATGTTTGTGGGAGGGTTGGTAGTTGAGTTTATAAGCGCCACAGCGTTGTTTTTAGTTATTTAAAGGACGCTGTAGAGAGGAGAGTTATACGAAGCTATGTTAACTCAAATTGTAGGTATTTATTAAACAACAAAGTCGGTTGCATTAACAGCAACAGGTGTACAAGGTTTGTCCGTAAAGTAGTAGGACTGAGTCGATTTTACACAATTTATTGAATTATTCGTTACAATTCCTTAAAAACTTTCAAAATAGGCTCCTTCTGCGTCGATGTAAGGCTACCAGCACGATTTCCAAGCATTGAAGGCATCATGGAAGGCATTCTCCGGAATAGTCTTGAAAGCTGAGGTGTATGCCTTGGATCCCATCTGTAGTCTTAAAATACTAATCTTTCATAGGACTTTTCCGGCCTTGGTTAGGTAGCCGGCCTTGGTTAAGTAGCTGTTCACAAGAACGGCGGTGTGAGCCGGGAATTTTCGTGGCGCAACTTCCAATCGGCTGCGATGTCTTGTCGGACCTGATTGGCCCTTCGTTTGAGTGGAGGACTTCCACGTAAAACTTGACGTTGACGATTTCTTCAGGAGGGACAAATCCATGCGGACAATACCTTTGATGTCAAAAAAGACAATGATAATTGTTTTCACTTTGGATTTGCTCATTCTTTCCTTTCTTGGGCGAGGGCTCTAAAAAAGAGCCTGGTGCCAGCGAAACACATCACTTCTTCCTAAAGCAGCATCTGTGTAAGCCTGCTTGATCATATCA
This sequence comes from Bactrocera correcta, assembly GCA_027475135.1. Taxonomy (NCBI): domain Eukaryota; kingdom Metazoa; phylum Arthropoda; class Insecta; order Diptera; family Tephritidae; genus Bactrocera; species Bactrocera correcta. Next base: position 57,916 of record JAPZAG010000510.1, read on the forward strand.
AACGTTTCTGAAGCAGATTTGCAAGACTCACACAGAATTCAATCGCATACCACTGCTCTAACGAACGCTGCACGTTCGGTTAGCACCACTCACCGAAACACATCGCGCTCAACTCATCCGCCATAACTAAATGCCTTTTATGCGCTTCGGATCATATTCGAATTTACATTGTTTTTGTATTTTAGCCATGACACACACCACTGAACCCTACATATGCTGTCGAACGTGTTTTCAACAAGTCAGACCAATTTTAATGGCATTAAAAATAGTTCACGGACTTTCAACTTAGACAATTTAGATTCAAAATTATGCCTGGGGACATCGATTGAAATTATTGATACATAAATGAAACAAAAAAAAATTAATGATTAATTATTTGAGATGAGCCTATAAGCTACGCCTAGACCAGTTTTGGTCCTTTGCGATACTTTCCTGGACAATTTAGCATGCGTGCGCTTGACACGAATTTTAACAGACTTTGTGGGCTCGATATTGATACCTCCTCCAGTATATCACACCGTGGAGATCCTAGATGCTACCTGCGTAGTCTTGCCAATGCGGAACCAGTGCACAAAAGATGCTCTATTGTTTCCCTGGTATCTGACTCTAGACATTTCCTGCAGTCTTCTTGATCTGTCAGCCCCATTCTGAAATAGCTGGTTCGATCCGGCTACTTAAAAGTCTGCCTTATGCGTAACTCTGGATAGTATATTCCCGCAGCAACTCCATCGTCTATTTTCGAGTCATCCGTTTAAATGCTTAGAGTTTTGCGCGTAGCTTTTTCTATGCACAGCAGTTTGCTGTCCACGACTCCCTTGAGGTCTTTGGTGCGGTCCTTGAGAGAAATTTATGTCCCATTTATAGAAAGGAACCGCTAAAGAGGAATTTTGTGCTTTCTTGTAAACAGAAGCAGATCCCTTTCTACAGGGTTCAACCCCAGACCCGCTTGCGATGCCCAATTCTGGACTGTATTGAGAGTGGTGGTCATAACACTGGTAATGGTCTATAGACACCAACCTGTTATTAAAATGGAAATGTCGTCATAGAAGCGGAGATACCACTCCACCTTACCTTTCAGATTTCCTTAGTCATTTTAGCGTCGTTCCATTCTGCTTTTGTCCGTCTAGAGGTCAAAAGGCGAATCGAGCGTTGTATAGCAGGATTAACTCCTATTGACTAGATACTATTCAGAATAGACTCCGTAGAGACATTGTTAAACGCTTTAGATATATCCAGGAATATTCCAAGAGCCCATTCCTTAAAATATAATTAATGTTTGATAAATTTTTCCCCATTCGAATAACAGTGGTGGCAATTTATTACATTTATAGTGCCTTATCTTGAAGCCATAGAATGTAGTAGATATTCTACAGTTTTAAAAAGCATTAAATGTAAATAGTGGAAACATCGAAAACCTGCTCAAGCTTAAAAATCGACGCGTTGGCATCTGAGAGATAACAGATTCTTCTTTATGGATCGGTTCAATCATCTTATGTAATGTTTTGGGAATGAAGCATGTCACGCTAGTCTCGGGCCAGAATACCTGAATATTTTGAAAAACGATATCGAGTATAGGTCGCAAAAAAAGAGAGCTTGACAAGCTAGCAGAGGATTTTATAATCAGCATAAACTCTGATGAGGCATGGGTTTATGAATATGATGTCAAGACTATGCAATAATCTAGCGACTGGCGCTTGATTAGCCGAAACCGAAGAGACCAAAATTCGCTGCATTGGCATTGAAGGCCATCCCAGTCGAGGCTTATGGCAAATGTATAGAAATGTGGATTAAGCGTTCGTAGTTTTTATTGACTCAGTAGACTATTTTAAAGGCGATAATAAAGATTTGAATCAATATGCGTGCAAGGTAGTGAATTGTCAGTGCGTGTCAGGTACTATTTAAAGAAGTTAAGGTATATAAAATTTTAAATTTATATTTGCTTAGATTTCTCATTCCATTGATGGCAACCTAGACACTTCACTTTCCTTCCTATATTTTTTACTCATATTTATTTATTTTAGCTAAAGTGTATTCTACTGTTTTTGCTATTATTTTATTTTTTATTTTTCTACTTTTTGTTTCCCTGCCGTGTGTGAAAATCAAAGAACAATACCGTTTAATGGCACATTTGCTTTGTGGCGCCGAATTGTGTGCCTTTTTGTTCAAACGCCACTAGAAACCAAACTTAAGCATACGCACACTAATATACGCGAGTCTTTCTATGTTTGTGTGTGTGCGTGTAATGCTAATTTCAATTGCTTTTTTTTTACCCAAAAGTTTTTTGCTCTTCTGTTTTCTAAGTTGGCTTTGTTTTCGCTGGGTATTTACCTTTTAAATGTTTACGCTGTACAGTTATTGCCCTTGTTGGCACTTTTTGCCTCAGAAGTGCTAGAGAGAGTTGATGTGGGTTAAATAAAATATTTAAGTATAAATAGTTGTTTGGTTTTTAGCTTTGTTTTTGCACACTTCTTTATTTATATTTTACTTGTTTTTGTTTTCTGTTTTCCATTTTGCTCCGTCTGTCAGCGGCGGGCACTGACTTGTCTGTCTGCCTGTCAGTGTCACTTAGTGTAAATGTCCATCACAATGGCGAAAAGGCGCAAATTGTTTTTAGGTACAAACATTTTAATTGAAATGTTTCAACTTTTTGCTGCAAATTTTTGTCCATAATTTATTATAATTTTTTGGAAATGTCTTTTTCTAGAAAAAGTATTAAATTTGGCTCTGCTATTTGCCTTATACTACCCTCACAGTACACGTCAAACACGCCAAACACATACTCACTCACAGTCTGAATTCACCTTGATTTCAGAGGAGCTCACACATCTATTAGATTTCGCTAAGCCAAATTCCTTTGCACCTCCAACTTGAGCCGTTAGGCTTTTAACTCGCAACTATTATAATATTTACCTATTTGCTTAAGCAAATGGGCGTGTGTGTGTGTGTGTGTGGAAACCCCCACTTGTGTGCACACCCACTTTCTTGTTTGCTCGCTGTTAATATCACCGTTATATCTGCCGCTTTGCGTGTGTGTTGTTGTGTGTTGGTGTCTGTCAAATATTTGCTTTCCGCTCTATTTCAACCTATTTTGGAAATTAAACTTTTCATGCTTCAGCAGCGCGTAACTTTTGGAATTTGATTGCGTTGCTTCTGCCACCACTTTAGATTCCCATCTCTGCTCATACAATGATTGCTACCCCCATCATAATTTTCTACTTATCTGTCTTAGACATGCCTAAGCACTTTCCTTATCTTCTTTGCTCACTTTCGTCAGTTATTTGTTGTTTATTTTTAGTTCGTAAGCAAAAACTCAAAGTGGAAATGGAAATGGAGGCAAAATTTCCTTTCAAATTTCTAACCGAAAAAGTAAACGAAATCGGCTTAAAGCAAAGTAATGGCGGGAAATTTTGGGGGAACCTAATTTTTAAGAAGTAGACGATAAGGAAATACAAATTATGTTTGATATGATTTATACTTTATTTGGTATTATTTGCGATAATATTGTAAATGTGCTGTCAAATCCGATTTTGTTGAAAAAAATCTGGTAAAGAAGTTCCACGTGTAAATTATATTAAAAAAAAAATCTTAAAAACGTAAATATAAACAAACACAGTAAAAAATTGGAAAACATTTTAACTTCGCTTGCACTGAATCCGTAATACCCTTCACAAGAAAAAGAGTTTTTTATGCCAAAACTTGATTTTATTTGGTCGACATGTTTGGCAGCCATTTGCTGTAGTAGTCCGAATTAGAAAACTTCTTCGGATATTGTAGCACTGCCGTGAGCAATAATATATGTATGTCGAATTTCATGAAGATATCTTTTAAAATAAAAAAAAAACAGCTCTGTTAGAACCTTTTAATCTAAATAAATTTTTACTTGAGTTTTTTTTTTTCTTGGTAAAATATTAATTGATAAAAGATCCATATCTGAATGGTGGATCATTGGAATTTCAAGTTAAGCAAGGAGCTAAAAGAAAATTTGTTCTCTTGCTGCCCTTAAGAATATGGTTAGACTGAACTAGTAACCAATTATATTGAGTTAAAATTAAAAAAAAAATAATGCAAACTCTTCTGAAAAAATCTGTTTAATTGTATACTTTCTCAACACCGTTATAATAATGGGCATTAGTTCGCTTTTCAAAAAAATCACATTATTACATTCTTCTTCTTCCCTTCTTACCATGTTTAGTTCTCAATGTTATTATTTACTAGTACGGAGTCAGAAGGATTAAATAAGTATTTTTTATTCAATCACACATCTAACTATGTACATACAAAAAAAAATCTTACAAAATTATCGAGAAAGGTAAAAACTTTTAACGCTTCCCTCAATGGCCTATAACAGGGCCGAAAAGCCTAAGGTTAAAACCGCTATGAGTTGTTAACGAAATTAAAAAAAGGCGTAATTGACTTCATCAAAAGTGATTGACCTCAAGTAGGATCGTTGTCCACAGTAAAACTAAGAAAACAGTCATTGACCTCAGCAAAAGTCATTGAGCTCAAGAAGGATTGTGGTCATCGCTAAAATTAAACAAATGGTTCATCGACCTTAAAAAAGTGGTTGACCCTGCTAAAGGTAAACAAACAGGTTTTTAGTCTCACCAAAGATCGTTGATCTCAGGATAGGTCAATGACCGCAGTTAGAGTTGTTTTCTCCGCTAAAGATAAACGAGAGGGTCATTGACCTAGTCAAAGGACATTGAAGTCTCATCGGATGGGTTATGGTCCTCGCTAAAATGATCATTGTCCTAACTAAAGGTCATTGGCCTCGGAAAGGGTTGTTCTCTTTGGCAAAGGTAGTAGCTTAGTCATGAAGAATAATTTTCAAAGCCCTAGACACTGATTTTTAGTCTATAGATGACCTCGTAGGGAAATGATTTCAGATTGATAATTGATAAACCGTTGTACTGTTGGCTCAAAATACTGTTTTTTTATTAATATTTAGTGGATCGGTAGATTCTTTGATTTGTGAGTTCTGACTGCCGAATAAAATGCTATTTATAGCTCCCACGCTTGCTATAATTTTTAATCACCCTATAAATGGCTAAAATTGCTACATCGTCCGAGAACCTTCAAGAGCAATATTCTTCTTTACTGGCGTAAACACCGCTTACGCGATTATAGCCGAGTCAACAACAGCGCGCCAGTCGTTTCTTCTCTTCGCTGTGTGGCGCCAATTGGATATTCCAAGCGAAGCCAGGTCCTTCTCCACCTGGTCCTTCCAACGGAGTGGAGGTCTTCCTCTTCCTGTGCTTCCCGCGGCGGGTACTGCTTCATAGCAATATTACAGTAGCAATATTAACCAAAAACTATATTTATTTTCAAGAATATAAAAATATTGCCCTTAACCACAAATGTTGCTTCTAAACATTTGATTCATATCCGATCAGAAGTTCGGTTTCATCTATGTATGTATATGATTGTCATCTTTAACCTAACTACTATATTACTTAGCTTCAGTGTGTTGGAAATATTAAACTTCAGACTTCAGAGGAGAATTTTTAGCATACTTGTGAAGACTTGTGTCCTTACCTTGAAATATAAATATAGATAAGAACCAATAAAATCTCAATACTTCAGATTTTGTTTATTTACGGTCCGTACCGTAAACCTTTATCGGTAATCGTGTAATCGTAAGGTATTATTTTTATTTCGAGAGTACTATAATATAAGTAGGTAGCAGTAAATTTGAAGCTACATACATACGTAAACACATCATATATGTTTAATGTTGAAAATATTACTCATACGCCATGTTGCTTTCTCTAGTACGAAACCATATCAAAGTAGAGGCGCATACTAAAAATATACTTGCACCATCATAATAATTTACATTAATTTAAATTACACGACATTGTCAATTTCGTTTTGCATATTGAGTAAATCATATCATTTGCATTTTTTAGGCATTTTGCCAATTTTCGATCTTTATGGATTAATATATTATTAATTTACTTGGATATGCCGTGATGACAATATGAATTTATGCAGCAAACATTATAAGCGTGTTTTTATGGTAATTTACGAATATAAAAAAAACGGCTAAATGAATTTAATGTCATTGCGATAATTTTTTGAGATATTTTTGAGACTTTCCAAAATCGAGTAAAACGAAATTGAGAAGAAGTTGAGAAGATTACTTACCCAAATAAATTTAGGTTGCCCAGTCGTATATAATTAGATGCAAGTATTATAAAAATAGATGCTTCTAAGTTATCAATTGACAACGAACAATTTTCCATCTCAATTTTCGAAATCAAGGAAAAATTACACAGAAACCAGGAACCAATAAATTTTCAGAAATTTCTAAGCAATTATGTAAATTATCTTTTATTTGGCATATTTCGTTCAATTAAGTCTTAAATTACCTCAATATTATTGAAAAGTACTTAAGATTTCTATTTAAACATTTCTAGTTTGAAACTTCCACCACTTACTGACTAAAATATATTCCTTTCCGCAATATTTCCGTCCTTCATTTATAAATAAGATATTTTTATTTAATTATGTGGTTTTTCTTTTATCCTTTCCAGTATATTTCCATGCATTTAGTGCTCAATATAAATAAGAATTTAAATGCCATAAATTTGAGCGAAACAGCCACCACATATCCTTGCTGCCGCGCTACCTTCTATACCAATCATACTTAGAACTTCAATGTGTATTTATACTTTGTCCACGTGTACTTATAATTATGAGTATAGTACTATAGATATGCTAGACATTTTCGAAAGATCCTGTAAGGAAAATGACAGCTGAAGAATGAAGGTTAGGAATGAAGAAAAGTTGGTTGTGTAAGGATCTGACGACTCCGCTCTAGCGAAATGTTATGAAAAAATCTCCTGCGGAAGTAAATTCAAGCCTCCAAGGCCTTCCAATTATCCCATTTTGTATAAATAATCAATAATAATTAGTTATGCCTTCATGAAAAGAGGTAGAACTAAGGAATTTATTTTGGGGTAATCTTATCTAATAGATTGACAGAAAAATCCTTTAAGGGGTCTTCTTTTAAATTACCTTAATTTTTATATATTAAAAATAAGTCAACGTCTGACTTCGTACTGTGAAAGTGTAAAGTGGATGAACAACCAGAACTTTCTAAATGGAACATAGGCACCTTTTTGGGAACCAATCGGTTTGAGTGTTAAGTTCAAATACAATTTCATTTAGACCACTGTGGTATGAATTTGTGTCAAAATCTGTGAATCGATTCAACACATTTTGGTGAATGTTTCGTTTCATTTTTTTGGGTATGGAACCTGTCATTGCTAAACACGTACCAAAAGAACTGAAGCTTTTTCGAAACTGACGTCGAGTAGAGATCGCAAAAGAGATGCTTCATAAGGTAGGTGAGGGCGCTTCATTCATCAAATCCATCAATTATTGGTGAAGAGACATATCTTTATGAATATGATCTTGAAAGCGAACAAATGGCGCTCAAAAAAATTAATGAAATTTATTTTTTTCAGTCCGGATCAAATTTGATTCAGCTGGTATTTGTACCAAAATACTAAACATTTTATTTTTTAAAACTATAATTATCAACTGGAACGCAAAAAATGCAATATTTTAAATTTTTTCCTACAGGGCATTTACACCAACTAACCACCTATGAATATAAGTTACAACAACACCACACATACAGAATGTGTGCTGGCAAATAAATGCTTCGTTGACTTTTAATATCCCTAAAGTCCATGAAGGTGGATAGCAACAAGCGGTTTTGATGACTTTGCGATAGCATGCACGCGGACGTCCTCGACTCTCAGGGTCAGTTATGGCCAAAGGGAATTTCAACTGTCATGGCGAGGCAAAGAATGACACAAACTGCTGGCAAAATGAAGGTAGGCAAGGAAGCAAACAAACGAACTATATGCCATATGCATACACACACATACGCTTACACATGGGAAGAAGCATAGACAATCAGACAGAAGCTTAGACAAAGAACGCGCAGACAAATAGACAGACAGACAGACAGACAATGCGATTGGCGCGGAACAAAAGAAAGGCGCATTACTTAGTTTATGCTTGTGGAGAACACACATGTGGAACTCTGTTTATTAGAGATACAAATGTATATGTTTGTATGTATGTGTGTGCATGTTCTTGTTGTGTGTATGTGTGCTTAAGCGGCTGAAGGAGAAATTGCATGGAATATTAAATGCTAAAAACGGATGATTTGTATTGTGGCTGGTTGCTGTAGTAACGTATAGTACATAAAAAGAGTGGAGAGTATGAAGTAGCTTTAACATTAAGACTAGGTTCTAATAGTCTTGTAAGGTATTGCGAAGCTTTAATTTTTATAAGCCTAACTCCTTCCAAAGAACTGGAAAAGCAATTTTAGTAAATTTTCTTTTACAACTAGTCGACTTTACTTATATAAACTTAGGTTAGGTTCGTTTTGGTGGTTAGTGATATGTCAATAATCCGCTAACGGACACTCTAAGAGAAAGTTGTTTTCAATATCTGTCCTCTTAAGCGTAGATACCTCTCATGCGGTTATAGCCGATTGGAGATTCCAAGTGAATCTAGGTTCTTCTCCACCTGGAGTGTAGGTCTTCCACTTCCTCTGCTTTCTCCAGCGGGTACTACGTCAAATACTCTCAGAGCTGTAGTGTTTTCATCAATTTAGTCCACTTACGCGATTATAGCCGAGTTGGCAATAGGCGTTTCTTCCTTTCGCAAGGTGGAGCCAATCGGAGATTCCAGGCGAAGCCAGATCCTTTTCCACCTGGCCCTACCAACGGAGTGGAGGTCTTCCCCTTCCTCTGCTTACCCTGTCGGGTACTGCGTCGAATACTTTCAGAGTTCGAGTGTTTTCGTCCATTTGGACAACATGACCTAGCCAGCATAGCCGCTGTGTCCTAACTCGCTGAACTATGTCAATGTCGTCATATACTATATATCTCACACAGCTCATCGTTCCATTGACTTCAGTATTCGCCGTTGCCTATACGCAAAGGGCCATAAATATTCCGCAGAACCTTTCTC
>JAPZAG010000511.1:0-16312 GCA_027475135.1 Bactrocera correcta
GCAATCGATATCAAAATGCTTCAAATAACTGGTTTAGCATATTTAGGTTAATTAACCCCCTCTATCTTACTCAAGTTTACATAAAGCCATAACGGCATAACGGCAGTATGTTTGGGTGAATTCCGTAATCTTTTATTTAGGTATAAAATCGATTTTCTTGTACATACACATTTAGCAATCGATATCGACGTGCTTCAAATCATTAGTTTAACATATTTAAGTTAATAAACCTTCTTTAACGCACTGGAGTCTTCATAAAGCCTTAACGGTATAACTGCAGTGCATTTAAAAAAATTCCGTAATCTTATATTTAGGTATAAAGTCGATTTTGTTGTATATACTCATTTAGCAATCGATATCGAAATGCTTCAAATCATTAGTTTAATATATTTAAGTTAATAAAGCTTCTGTAACGCACTGAAGTTAACATAAAGCCATGGCGGCATAACGGAAGTGCATTTAGAAGAATTCCGTAATCTTATATTTAGGTATAAAGTCGATTTTGTTGTACATACACATTTAGCAATCAATATTGAAATGCTTCATATCATTAGTTTAACATATTTAAGTTAATTAAACATCTTTATTTTACTGAAGTCTACAAAAGCCTTAACGGCATAACGGCAGTGCATTTAGAAGAATTACGTAATCTTATATTTAGGTATAAAGTCGATTTTCGTGTATATACTCATTTAGCAATCTATATCGAAATGCTTCAAATAATTATTTTAATATATTAAAGTTAATAAAGCTTCTTTAACGCACTGAAGTTAACATAAAGCCATGGCGGCATAACGGCAATGCATTTAGAAGAATTCCGTAATCTTATATTTAGGTATAAAATCGATTTTGTTGTATATACACATTTAGCAATCGATATCGAAATGCTTCAAATCATTAGTTTAACATATTCAAGTTAATTAAGTCGATTTTCTCTGTCTCACTGAAGTCTACATAAAGCCTTAACGGCATAACGGCAGTGCATTTAGAAGAATTCCGTTATCTTATATTTAGGTATAAATTCGATTTTCTTGTATATACACATTTAGCAAGCGAGCAGTGCATTTAGAAGAATTCCGTTATCTTATATTAAGGTATAAATTCGATTTTCTTGTATATACACATTTAGCAAGCGATATCGAAATGCTTTAAATCATTAGTTAAACATATTTAAGTTAATTAACCTTCTTTATCCTACTGAAGTTTACATAAAGCCATAACGGTATAACGGCAGTGCATTTGGAAGAATTACGTAATCTTATATTTAGGTGTAAAGTCGATTTTGTTGTATATATACATTTGGCAATCGATATCGAGATGCTTCGACTCATTAGCTTAACATATTAAAGTTAATAAACCTTCTTTAACGATCTGAATTTGGCATATAGCCACGGCGGTATTACGGCAGTGCATTTAGAAGAATTCCGTAATCTTCTATTTAGGTATAAAGTCGATTTTCTTGTATATACACATTTAGCAAGCGATATCGAAATGCTTCAAATCATTAGTTTAACATATTTAAGTTAATTAACCCTCTCTATCTTACTGAATTCTACATAAAGCCTTAACGGCATAACGGCAGTGCATTTAAAAGAATTCCGTAAACTTATATTTAGGTATAAAGTCGATTTTGTTGTACATACATATTTAGCAATCAATATTGAAATGCTTCATATCATTAGTTTAACATATTTAAGTAAATTAACCTTCTTTAACGTAATGAAGGTGATATAAAGCCATGGCGGCATAACGATAGTGCATTTAGAAAAATTCGGTAATCTTATATTTAGGTATAAGTTCGATTTTGTTGTATATAGGCATTTAGCAATCGATATCGAAATGCTTCATATAACTGGTTTAGCATATTTAGGTTAATTAACCCCCTCTATCTTACTGAAGTTTACATAAAGCCATAACGGCATAACGGCAGTATGTTTGGGTGAATTCTGTAATCTTTTATTTAGGTATAAAATCGATTTTCTTGTACATACACATTTAGCAATCGATATCGACGTGCTTCAAATCATTAGTTTAACATATTTAAGTTAATAAACCTTCCTTAACGCACTGGAGTCTTCATAAAGCCTTAACGGTATAACTGCAGTGCATTTAAAAGAATTCCGTAATCTTATATTTATGTATAAAGTCGATTTTGTTGTATATACTCATTTAGCAATCGATATCGAAATGCTTAAAATCATTAGTTTAATATATTTAAGTTAATAAAGCTTCTGTAACGCACTGAAGTTAACATAAAGCCATGGCGGCATAACGGCAGTGCATGCAGAAGAATTCCGTAATCTTATATTTAGGTATAAAGTCGATTTTGTTGTATATAGGCATTTAGCAATCGATATCGAAATGCTTCAAAACATTAGTTTACTATATTTAAGTTAATTAAACATCTTTATTTTACTGAAGTCTACAAAAGCCTTAACGGCATAACGGCAGTGCATTTAGAAGAATTACGTAATCTTATATTTAGGTATAAAGTCGATTTTCGTGTATATACTCACTTAGCAATCGATATCGAAATGCTTCAAATCATTATTTCAATATATTAAAGTTAATAAAGCTTCTTTAACGCACTGAAGTTAACATAAAGCCATGGCGGCATAACGGCAATGTATTTAGAAGAATTCCGTAATCTTATATTTAGGTATAAAATCGATTTTGTTGTATATACACATTTAGCAATCGATATCGAAATGCTTCAAATCATTAGTTTAACATATTCAAGTTAATTAAGTCGATTTTCTCTGTCTCACTGAAGTCTACATAAAGCCTTAACGGCATAACGGCAGTGCATTTAGAAGAATTCCGTTATCTTAGATTTAGGTATAAATTCGATTTTCTTGTATATACACATTTAGCAAGCGAGCAGTGCATTTAGAAGAATTCCGTTATCTTATATTAAGGTATAAATTCGATTTTCTTGTATATACACATTTAGCAAGCGATATCGAAATGCTTTAAATCATTAGTTTAACATATTTAAGTTAATTAACCTTCTTTATCCTACTGAAGTTTACATAAAGCCATAACGGTATAACGGCAGTGCATTTGGAAGAATTCCGTAATCTTATATTTAGGTGTAAAGTCGATTTTGTTGTATATATACATTTAGCAATCGATATCGAGATGCTTCGACTCATTAGCTTAACATATTAAGGTTAATAAACCTTCTTTAATGATCTGAATTTGGCATATAGCCACGGCGGTATTACGGCAGTGCATTTAGAAGAATTCCGTAATCTTCTATTTAGGTATAAAGTCGATTTTCTTGTATATACACATTAAGCAAGCGAAATCGAAATGCTTCAACTCATTAGTTTAACATATTCAAGTTAATAAACCTTCTTTAACGAACTGAAGTTGGCATAAAGCCATGGCGGCATAACGGCAGTGCATGTAGAAGAATTCCGTTATCTTATATTTAGGTATAAAGTCGATTTTCTTGTATATACACACTTACCAGGCGATATCGAAATGCTTCAAATCATTTGTTTATCATATTTAAGTTAATTAAACTTCTTTAACGTATTGAAGTTGATATAAAGCCATGGCGGCATAACGGCAGTGCATTTAGAAGAATCCCGTAATCTTATATTTAGGTATAAAGTCGATTTTCTTGTATATACACATTTAGCAATCGATAGCGAAATGCTTCAAATCATTAGTTTAACATATTTAAGTTAATTAACTTCTTTATCTCACTGAAGTTTACATAAAGCCATAACGACATAACGGCAGTATATGTGGCAGAATTTCGTAATCTTATATTCAGGTATAAAGTCGATTTTGTTGTACATACACATTTAGCAAGCGATATCGAAATGCTTCATATCATTAGTTTAACATATTTAAGTTAGTTAACCTTCTTTAACGTAATGAAGGTGATATAAAGCCATGGCGGCATAACGACAGTGCATTTAGAAAAATTCCGTAATCTTATATTTAGGTATAAGTTCGATTTTGTTGTATATAGGCATTTAGCAATCGATATCGAAATGCTTCATATAACTGGTTTAGCATATTTAGGTTAATCAACCCCCTCTATCTTACTGAAGTTTACATAAAGCCATAGCGGCATAACGGCAGTATGTTTGGGTGAATTCCGTAATCTTTTATTTAGGTATAAAATCGATTTTCTTGTATATACACATTTAGCAATCGATATCGACGTGCTTCAAATCATTAGTTTAACATATTTAAGTTAATAAACCTTCTTTAACGCACTGAAGTCTTCATAAAGCCTTAACGGTATAACTGCAGTGCATTTAAAAGAATTCCGTAATCTTATAACGGGTTATAACTAAAAATCTGCACTAATTTCAATGGCCTGCAGTTTTGTTATTTTTAGTTTTCAAATGCTAATATTACGCAGTTGGGGAACTAATTGCATCATCTTTTTGACATGTAATTTGTAACAGCTTACAAATTCAATTAGTGCTTAAAATGGCTTCTAAGCAGCAACACCTCCGCGACCGCGTTGTACAGTTTTATAAAAAACATGAAACCGCCGGAAAAAAGTTTACGTGTGCGCATTTTATGGCGGAAGGCGTCTCCAGAAGGACGATATACTCAATATTAAGTACTCTAAAAATAGAAAGGCAACCGGGTTCTGGAAGAAAGCCGACTATTATGACGCCCCAAAACGTTCGGAAGCTGAAGAAATTGTTCAACAATAAGGATTGCATAAGTCAAACCGAAGTCGCACGAAAATTCGAATGCTCACAGCCATATATCTGCAAAACGTTAAATAGACTTCACATTAAAGCCAGAAAAAAGCAGCGTTGTCCAGGGTACACCGAAGAGCAGATAAGTCAAGTTAAATCACAATGTCGGTGGATGTGCAAGAATTTTCGTGGAAAATCATTCATTTTGGATGATGAGAGCTACTTTTCACTCAGCGGGCCACAAATGCCGGGCAACGATGTTTATTACACAGACGATATGTCTATAACGCCTCCCGAGATAAAGTACAAATTCAAAAAAAAATTTGAGTCCAAAGTTATGCTCTACATCGCAGTTTCTCCTAAGGGTATTTCTGAGCCATTCTTTAAGCCAAATGGACTGGCAATAAATCATGAGACGTACATTAATCAATGTTTGGACAAAATTTTGGTTCCTTTCATACATAAACACCATAAAAACGATAAAATCGTATTCTGGCCGGACAAAGCCTCTTCTCATTATGCAAATGCGACATTGGAGTTCTTGGTCAACAAAAACATCTACTTTGTGCCTAAAGAAAAGAATCCGACAAACTTACCACAATGCCGACCGATTGAGGATTTTTTTGGAGAAATCAAAGCTTTAGTGTATAAAAATGGTTGGAAGGCTCAAAATTTGAAGCAGCTGACACGTCGCATCCGGAAGTGCCTTAAGGAAGTTGATACCAACGGTGTACAACGTGCTTGCTCATGTATCCTGACTAAACTAAGACGGGTTGCTGACAATGGACCGTATTTTGAAGTTCATTAATTTTTTCGTTTTTAAAATAATATAATTATACTATATAGAATAGCTTACCTTTTTGTTAATAGTATATTTTAAGTTACGTTGAAATAAAATTAGTGCAGATTTTTAGTTATAACCCGTTATTTAGGTATAAAGTCGATTTTGTTGTATATACTCATTTAGCAATCGATATCGAAATGCTTCAAATCATTAGTTTAATATATTTAAGTTAATAAAGCTTCTGTAACGCACTGAAGTTAACATAAAGCCATGGCGGCATAACGGCAGTGCATGTAGAAGAATTCCGTAATCTTATATTTAGGTATAAAGTCGATTTTGTTGTATATAGACATTTAGCAATCGATATCGAAATGCTTCAAAACATTAGTTTACTATATTTAAGTTAATTAAACATCTTTATTTTACTGAAGTCTACAAAAGCCTTAACGGCATAACGGCAGTGCATTTAGAAGAATTACGTAATCTTATATTTAGGTATAAAGTCGATTTTCGTGTATATACTCATTTAGCAATCTATATCGAAATGCTTCAAATAATTATTTTAATATATTAAAGTTAATAAAGCTTCTTTAACGCACTGAAGTTAACATAAAGCCATGGCGGCATAACGGCAATGCATTCAGAAGAATTCCGTAATCTTATATTTAGGTATAAAATCGATTTTGTTGTATATACACATTTAGCAATCGATATCGAAATGCTTCAAATCATTAGTTTAACATATTCAAGTTAATTAAGTCGATTTTCTCTGTCTCACTGAAGTCTACATAAAGCCTTAACGGCATAACGGCAGTGCATTTAGAAGAATTCCGTTATCTTATATTTAGGTATAAATTCGATTTTCTTGTATATACACATTTAGCAAGCGCGCAGTGCATTTAGAAGAATTCCGTTATCTTATATTAAGGTATAAATTCGATTTTCTTGTATATACACATTTAGCAAGCGATATCGAAATGCTTTAAATCATTAGTTTAACATATTTAAGTTAATTAACCTTCTTTATCCTACTGAAGTTTACATAAAGCCATAACGGTATAACGGCAGTGCATTTGGAAGAATTCCGTAATCTTATATTTAGGTGTAAAGTCGATTTTGTTGTATATATACATTTGGCAATCGATATCGAGATGCTTCGACTCATTAGCTTAACATATTAAAGTTAATAAACCTTCTTTAACGATCTGAATTTGGCATATAGCCACGGCGGTATTACGGCAGTGCATTTAGAAGAATTCCGTAATCTTTTATTTAGGTATAAAGTCGATTTTCTTGTATATACACATTTAGCAAGCGATATCGAAATGCTTCAAATCATTAGTTTAACATATTTAAGTTAATTAACCCTCTCTATCTTACTGAATTCTACATAAAGCCTTAACGGCATAACGGCAGTGCATTTAAAAGAATTCCGTTATCTTATATTTAGGTATAAAGTCGATTTTCTTGTATATACACATTTAGCAAGCAAAATCGAAATGCTTCAACTCATTAGTTTAACATATTTAAGTTAATAAACCTTCTTTAACGAACTGAAGTTGGCATAAAGCCATGGCGGCATAACGGCAGTGCATGTAGAAGATTTCCGTTATCTTATATTTGGGTATAAAGTCGATTTTCTTGTATATACACACTTACCAGGCGATATCGAAATGCTTCAAATCATAAGTTTATCATATTTAAGTTAATTAAACTTCTTTAACGTATTGAAGTTGATATAAAGCCATGGCGGCATAACGGCAGTGCATTTAGAAGAATTCCGTAATCTTATATTTAGGTATAAAGTCGATTTTCTTGTATATACACATTTAGCAAGCGATATCGAAATGCTTCAAATCATTAGTTTAACATATTTAAGTTAATAAACCTTCTTTAACGAACTGAAGTTGGCATAAAGCCATGTCGGCATAACGGCAGTACATGTAGAAGAATTCCGTTATCTTATATTTAGGTGTAAAGTCGATTTTGTTGTATATACACATTTAGCAATCGATATCGAGATGCTTCAACTCATTAGCTTAACATATTTAAGTTAATAAACCTTCTTTAACGATCTGAAGTTGGCATATAGCCACGGCGGCATTAAGGCAGTGCATGTAGAAGAATTCCGTAATCTTTTAAATCGAAATTCTTCAAATCATTAGTTTAACATATTAATTTAAGAAACATTTTTTAGCTTACTGAAGTCTACATAAAGCCTTAACGGTATAGCGGCAGTGCATTTAGAAGAATCCCGTTATCTTATATTTAGGTATAAATTCGATTCTCTTGTATATACACATTAGCAAGCGATATCGAAATGCTCCAAATCATTAGTTTAACATATTTAAGTTAATTAAACTTCTTTAACGTATTGAAGTTGATATAAAGCCATGGCGGCATAACGGCAGTGCATTTAGAAGAATTCCGTAATCTTATATTTAGGTATAAATTCGATTCTCTTGTATATACACATTAGCAAGCGATATCGAAATGCTCCAAATCATTAGTTTAACATATTTAAGTTAATTAAACTTCTTTAATGTATTGAAGTTGATATAAAGCCATGGCGGCATAACGACAGTACCTGTGGAAGAATTCCGTAATCTTATATTTAGGTATAAAGTCGATTTTCTTGTATGTACACATTTAGCAAGCGATATCGAAATGATTCAAATCATTAGTTTAACATATTTAAGTTAATTTACCTTCTTTAACGTATTGAAGTTGATATAAAGCCATGGCGGCATAACGGCAGTGCATGTAGAAGAATTCCGTTATCTTATATTTAGGTATAAAGTCGAGTTTGTTGTATATACACATTTAGCAATGGATATCGAGATGCTTCAACTCATTAGCTTAACATATTTAAGTTAATAAACCTTTTTTAACGATCTGAAGTTGGCATATAGCCACGGCGGCATTAAGGCAGTGCATGTAGAAAAATTCCGTAATCTTTTAAATCGAAATTCTTCAAATCATTAGTTTAACATATTAATTTAAGAAACATTTTTTAGTTTACTGAAGTCTACATGAAGCCTTAACGGTATAGCGGCAGTGCATTTAGAAGAATCCCGTTATCTTATATTTAGGTATATATTCGATTCTCTTGTATATACACATTTAGCAAGCGATATCGAAATGCTTCAAATCGTTAGTTTAACAAATTTAAGTTAATTAACCCTCTCTATCTTACTGAATTCTACATAAAGCCTTAACGGTATAACGACAGTGCATTTGAAAGAATTCCGTTATCTTATATTTAGGTATAAAGTCGACTTTGTTGTATATACACATTTGGCAAGCGATATCGAGATGCTTCAACTCATTAGTTTAACAAATTTAAGTTAATAAACGAACTGAAGTTGGAATAAAGCCTTAACGGCATAACGGCAGTGCATTTAGAAGAAATACGTAATCTTATATTTAGGTATAAAGTCGATTTTCGTGTATATACTCATTTAGCAATCGATATCGAAATGCTTCAAATCATTATTTTAATATATTAAAGTTAATTAAGCTTCTTTAACGCACTGAAGTTAACATAAAGCCATGGCGGCATAACGGCAATGCATTTAGAAGAATTCCGTAATCTTATATTTAGGTATAAAGTCGATTTTGTTGTATATACACATTTAGCAATCGCTATAGAAATGCTTCAAATCATTAGTTTAACATATTCAAGTTAATTAAGTCGATTTTCTCTGTCTCACCGAAGTCTACATAAAGCCTTAACGGCATAACGGCAGTGCATTTAGAAGAATTTCGTTATCTTATATTTAGGTATATATTCGATTTTCTTGTATATACACATTTAGCAGGCGATATCGAAATGCTTAAAATCATTACTTTGTCATATTTAAGTTAATTAACCTTCTTTAACGTATTGAAGTTGATATAAAGCCATGGCGGCATAAAGACAGTACATTTGGAAGAACTCCGTAGTCTTATATTTAGGTATAAAGTCGATTTTCTTGTATAAATGCATTAAGCAATCGGTATCGATATGCTTCAAATAACTGGTTTAACATATTTAAGCTAATAAACCTCCTTTAACGAACTGAACATAAATCCATAACGTAATAACGGCAGTGCATTTAGAAGAATTCCGTAATCTTATAAATAGGTATAAAGCCGATTTTCTTGTACATACGCATTTAGCAATCGATATCGAAATGCTTCAAATCATTAGTTTAACAAATTTAAGTTAATTAACCCTCTCTATCTTACTGAATTATACATAAAGCCTTAACGGTATAACGGCAGTGCATTTAAAAGAATTCCGTTATCTTATATTTAGGTATAAAGTGGACTTTGTTGTATATACACATTTGGCAAGCGATATCAACTTGCTTCAACTCATTAGTTTAACATATTTAAGTTAATAAACCTTCTTTAACGAACTGAAGTTGGCGTAAAGCCATGGCGGCATAACGGCAGTGCATGTAGAAGAATTCCGTTATCTTATATTTAAGTATAAAGTCGATTTTCTTGTATATACACATTTGGCAGGCGATATCGAAATGCTTCAAAGCATTAGTTTATCATATTTAAGTTAATTAACCTTCTTTAACGTATTGAAGTTGATATAAAGCCATGGTAGTTTAACATATTTAAGTTAATGAGCCTTCTTTAACGTAATGAAGGTGATACTTATTAACCATGGCGGCATAACGACAGTACTTTTGAAAGTATTCCGTAACCTTGTGTTTAAATATAAATTCGATTTTCTTTTATATACACATTTAGCAAGCGGTATCGAAATGCCCCAAATCATTAGTTTAACATACTTATTTTAATAAACCTTCTTTAGCGAACTGAAGTTGGCATAAATCCATGGCGGCATAACGACAGTACATTTGGAAGAATTCCGTAGTCTTATATTTAGGTATAAAGTCGATTTTCTTGTATAAATGCATTAAGCAATCGGTATCGATATGCTTCAAATAACTGGTTTAACATATTTAAGTTAATAAACCTCCTTTAGCGAACTGAACATAAATCCATAACGTAATAACGGCAGTGCATTTAGAAGAATTCCGTTATCTTATATTTAGGTATAAAGTCGATTTTCTTGTATATACACATTAATCATAGATATCGAAATGCTTCAAATCATTAGTTTAACATATTTAAGTTAATTAATCTTCTTTAACGAACGGAAGTTGGCGAAAAGCCATGGCGGTATAACAGCAGTGCATTTAGAAGAATTCCAAAAATCTTATATTTAGGTATAAAGTCGATTTTCTTGTATATAAACATTTAGCAATCGATATCGATATGCTTCAAATCATTAGTTTAACATATTTAAGTTAATTAGCCTTCTTTTTCTTACTGAAGTTTACATAAAGCCATAACGGTATAACGGCAGTGCATTTGGAAGAACTCCGTAGTCTTATATCTAGGAATAAAGTCGATTTTGTTGTATATACACATTTAGCATTCGATATCGAGATGGTTCAAGTCATTAGTTTAACATATTTAAGTTAGTAAACCTTCTTTCTCGATCTGAAGTTTGCATATAGCCATGACGGCATAACGGCAGTGCATGTAGAAGAACTCCGTTATCTTATATTTAGGTATAAAGTCGATTTTCTTGTATATACACATTTAACTATCGATATCGGAATGCTTCAAATCATTAGTCTAACATATTAAGTTAATAAACATTTTTTAGCTTACTGAAGTCTACATAAAGCCTTAACGGTATAACGGTAGTGCATTTAGAAGAATTCCGTAATGTTATAATTTTATATTTAGGTATAAATTCGATTCTATTGTATTTACACATTTAGCAATCGATATCGAAATGCTTCAAACCATTAGTTTAACATATTTAAAATAATTAACCTTCTTTAACGTATTGAAGGTGATATAAAGCCATGGCGGCATAACGACAGTACATGTGGAAGAATTCCGTAATACATATTTTGCAATCGATATCAAAATGCTTCAAATAACTGGTTTAGCATATTTAAGTTAATTAACCGTCTTTATCTTACTGAAGTTTACATAAAGCCATAACGACATAACGGCAGTATATGTGGCAGAATTCCGTAATCTTATATTCAGGTATAAAGTCGATTTTGTTGTACATACACATTTAGCAATAAATATCGAAATGCTTCAAATCATTCGTTTAGCATATTTAAGTAAATAAACCTTCTTTAACGTACTGAAATTTATATAAAGCCATAACGGCATAACGGCAGTGTATTTCGAAGAATTCCGTAATCTTATATTTAGATATAAAGCCGAATTTGTTGTATATACGCATTTAGCAATCGATATCGAAATTCTTCAAATCATTAGTTTAACATATTTATGTTAACTAAACTTCTTTAACGTAATAAAGGTGATATAAAGCCATGGGGGCATAACGACAGTGCATTTAGAAAAATTCCGTAATCTTATATTTAGGTATAAGTTCGATTTTGTTGTATATAGGCATTTAGCAATCGATATCGAAATGCTTCATATAACTGGTTTAGCATATTTAGGTTAATTAACCCCCTCTATCTTACTGAAGTTTACATAAAGCCATAACGGCATTACGGCAGTATGTTTGGGTGAATTCCGTAGTCTTTTATTTAGGTATAAAATCGATTTTCTTGTACATACACATTTAGGAATCAATATCGGAATGCTTCAAATCATTCGTTTAGCATATTTAAGTAAATAAACCTTCTTTAACGTACTGAAATTTATATAAAGCCATAACGGCATAACGGCAGTGTATTTCGAAGAATTCCGTAATCTTATATTTAGATATAAAGCCGAATTTGTTGTATATACGCATTTAGCAATCGATATCGAAATTCTTCAAATCATTAGTTTAACATATTTAAAATAATTAACCCTTTTTAACGTAATGAAGGTGATATAAAGCCATGGCGGCCTAACGACAGTGCATTTAGAAGAATTCCGTAATCTTGTATTTAGGTATAAAGTAAACTTTGTTGTATATACACATTTAGCAAGCGATATCGAAATGCTTCAAATCATTAATTTATCATATTTAAGTTAATTCACCTTCTTTAACGAACGGAAGTTGGCTTAAAACCTTGGCGGCATAACGGCAGTGCATTTATAAAAATTCCGTAATCTTATATTTATGTATAAAGTCGATTTTCTTATATATATACATTTAGCAATCGATATCGAAATGCTTCAAATCATTAGTTTAACATATTTAAGTTAATTAATCTTCTTTAACGAACGGAAGTTGGCGAAAAGCCATGGCGGTATAACGGCAGTGCATTTAGAAGAATTCCAAAAATCTTATATTTAGGTATAAAGTCGATTTTCTTGTATATAAACATTTAGCAATCGATATCGATATGCTTCAAGTCATTAGTTTAACATATTTAAGTTAATTAGCCTTCTTTTTCTTACTGAAGTTTACATAAAGCCATAACGGTATAACGGCAGTGCATTTGGAAGAACTCCGTAGTCTTATATCTAGGAATAAAGTCGATTTTGTTGTATATACACATTTAGCATTCGATATCGAGATGGTTCATTAGTTTAACATATTTAAGTTAGTAAACCTTCTTTAACGATCTGAAGTTTGCATATAGCCATGACGGCATAACGGCAGTGCATGTAGAAGAATTCCGTTATCTTATATTTAGGTATAAAGTCGATTTTCTTGTATATACACATTTAACTATCGATATCGGAATGCTTCAAATCATAAGTTTAACATATTAAGTTAATAAACATTTTTTAGCTTACTGAAGTCTACATAAAGTCTTAACGGTATAACGGTAGTGCATTTAGAAGAATTCCGTAATGTTATAATTTTATATTTAGGTATAAAGTCGATTTTCTTGTATTTACACATTTAGCAATCGATATCGAAATGCTTCAAATCATTAGTTTATCATATTTAAGTTAATTAATCTTCTTTAACGCACTGAAGTTAACATAAAGCCATGGCGGCATAACGGCAGTGCATTTAAAAGAATTCCGTTATCTTATATTTAAGTATAAAGTCGATTTTGTTGTATATACACATTTAGCAAGCGATATCGAAATGCTTCAAATCATTAGTTCAACATATTTAAGTTAATTAATCTTCTTTAACGCACTGAAGTTAACATAAAGCCATGACGGCATAACGGCAGTGCATTTAAAAGAATTCCGTTATCTTATATTTAAGTATAAAGTCGACTTTGTTGTATATACACATTTAGCAAGCGATATCGAAATGCTTCAAATCATTAGTTCAACATATTTAAGTTAATTAATCTTCTTTAACGCACTGAAGTTAACATAAAGCCATGGCGGCATAACGGCAGTGCATTTAAAAGAATTCCGTTATCTTATATTTAAGTATAAAGTCGACTTTGTTGTATATACACATTTAGAAAGCGATATCGAAATGCTTCAAATCATTAGTTTATCATATTTAAGTTAATTCACCTTCTTTAACGTACTGAAGTTGATATAAAGCCATGGCGGCATAACGGCAGTGCATTTAAAAGAATTCCGTTATCTTATATTTAAGTATAAAGTCGACTTTGTTGTATATACACATTTAGCAAGCGATATCGAAATGCTTCAAATCATTAGTTTATCATATTTAAGTTAATTCACCTTCTTTAACGTACTGAAGTTGATATAAAGCCATGGCGGCATAACGGCAGTGCATTTAAAAGAATTCCGTTATCTTTTATTTAGGTATAAAGTCGATTTTGTTGTATGTACTCATTTAGCAATCGATATCGAAATGCTGCAAATCATTAGTTTAATATATTTGAGTTAATCAAGCTTCTTTAACGCACTGAAGTTAACATAAAGCCATGGCAGCATAACGGCAGTGCATGTAGAAGAACTCCGTAATTTTATATTTAGGTATAAAGTTGATTTTGTTGTTTATAGACATTTAGCAATCGATATCGAAATGCTTCAAATCATTAGTTTACTATAATTAATTTAATTAAACATCTTTATTTTACTGAAGTCTACAAAAGCCTCAACGGCATAACGGCAGTGCATTGAGAAGAGTTACGTAATCTTATATTTAGGTATAAAGTCGATTTTCTTGTATATACACATTTAGCAATCGATATCGAAATGCCTCAACTCATTAGTTTAACATATTCAAGTTAATTAACCCTCTCTGTCTTACTGAAGTCTACGTAAAGCCTTAACGGCATAACGGCAGTGCATTTGGATGAATTCCGTAATCTTATATTAAGGTAAAAAGTCGATTTTGTGGTATATACACATTTAGCAAGCGATATCGAAATGCTTCATCTCATAAGTTTAACATATTAAAGTTAATAAACCTTCTTTAACGATCTGAAGTTGGCATATAGCCATGGCGGAATAACGGCAGTGCATGTAGAAGAATTCCGTAATCTCATATTTAGGTATAAAGTCGATTTTCTTGTATATACACATTTAGATATCGATATCGAAATGCTTCAAATCATTAGATTAACATATTAAGATAATAAACGCTTTTTAGCTTACTGCAGTCTACATAAAGCTTTATCGGTATAACGCCAGTGCATTTAGAAGAATTCCGTAAAGTTATAATTTTATTTTTAGGTATAAAGTCGATTTTCTTTTATTTACACATTTAGCAATCGATATCGAAATGCTTCAAACCATTAGTTTAACTTATTTAAAATAAATAACCTTCTTTAACGAACTGAAGTTGGCATAAAGCCATGGCGGCATAACGGCAGTGCATGTAGAAGAATTCCGTTATCTTATATTTAGGTATAAATTCGATTTTCTTGTATATACATATTTAGCAAGCGATATCGAAATGCTTCAAATCATTAGTTTAACATATTTAAGTTAATTAACCCTCTTTATCCTACTGAAGTTTACATAAAGCCATAACGGTATAACGGCAGTGCATTTGGAAGCATTCCGTAATCTTATATTTAGGTATAAAGTCGATTTTGTTGTATATACACATTTAGCAATCGATATCGAGATACTCCGACTCATTAGCTTAACATATTTAAGTTAATAAACCTTCTTTAACGATCTGAATTTGGCATATAGCCACGGCGGTATTACGGCAGTGCATTTAGAAGAATTCCGTAATCTTCTATTTAGGCATATAGTCGATTTTCTTGTATATACACATTTAGCAAGCGATATCGAAATGCTTCAACTCATTAGTTTAACATATTTAAGTTAATAACCTTCTTTAACGTAATGAAGGTGATATAAAGCCATGGCGGCATAACGGCAGTGCATTTAGAAGAATTCCGTAATCTTGTATTTAGGTATAAAGTCGATTTTGTTGTATATACACATTTAGCAAGCGATATCGAAATGCTTTAAATCATTAGTTTAACATATTTAAGTTAATTAACCTTCTTTAACGTACTAAAGTTCATATAAAGCCATGGCGGCATAACGGCAGTGCATTTAGAAGAATTCCGTAATCTTATATTTAGGTATAAAGTCGATTTTGTTGTATATGCACATTTAGCAATCGATATCGAAATGCTTCAACTCATTAGTTTAACATATTTAAGTTAATAACCTTCTTTAACGTTATGAAGGTGATATAAAGCCATGGCGGCATAACGGCAGTGCATTTAGAAGAATTCCGTAATCTTGTATTTAGGTATAAAGTCGATTTTGTTGTATATACACATTTAGCAAGCGATATCGAAATGCTTCAACTCATTAGTTTAACATATTAAAAGTTAATAAACCTTCTTTAACGTACTGAAGTTGGCATAAAGCCATGGCGGCATAACGGCAGTGCATGTAGAAGAATTCCGTTATCTTATATTTAGGTATAAAGTCGATTTTCTTGTATATACACATTTAGCAGGCGTTATCGAAATGCTTCAAATCATTAGTTTAA
>JAPZAG010000512.1:0-20472 GCA_027475135.1 Bactrocera correcta
TAACGAATGAAGTTGGTAAAACCTTGGGGCTACGGCAGTGCATTTAAAAAATTCCGTATCTTATATTTAGTATAAATCGATTTTTTTATATACCATTAGCAATCGATATCGAAATGCTTCAAATATTGTTTACCATATTTAAGTTAATTAACTTCTTTAACGAACTGAAGTTGCTAAAACCTTGCGGCATAACGGCAGTATTTATAAAAATTTCCCTAACTTTATTTAGGTATAAAGTCGATTTTCTTATATATACACATTTAGCAATCGATATCGAAATGCTTCAAATCATTAGTTTAACATATTTAAGTTAATTAATCTTCTTTAACGAACTGAAGTTGGCGTAAAACCTTGGTGGCATAACGGCAGTGCATTTAGAAGAATTCCGTAATCTTATATTTAGGTATAAAGTCGATTTTCTTGTATATACACATTTAGCAATCGATATCGAAATGCTTCAAATCATTAGTTTAACATATTTAAGTTAATTAACCTTCTTTACTACTGAAGTTTCATAAAGCCATTTACGACATAACGGCAGTATTGTGGCAGAATTCCGTAATCTTATATTTAGGTATAAAGTCGATTTTCTTGTACATACACATTTAGCAATCGATATCGAAATGCTTCAAATCATTAGTTTAGCATATTTAAGTAAATTAACCTTCTTTAACGTACTGAAATTTATATAAAGCCATAACGGCATAACGACAGTGTATTTCGAAGAATTCCGTAATCTTATATTTAGATATAAAGCCGAATTTGTTGTATATACACATTTAGCAATCGATATCGAGATGGTTCAACTCATTAGTTTAACATATTTTAAATAATTAACCTTCTTTAACGTATTGAAGGTGATATAAAGCCATGGTGGCCTAACGACAGTGCATTTAGAAGAATTCCGTAATCTTATATTTAGGTATAAATTCGATTTTGTTGTATATACGCATTTAGCAATCGATATCGAAATGCTTCATATAACTGGTTTAGCATATTTAGGTTAATTAACCTTCTCTATCCTACTGAAGTTTACATAAAGCCATAACGGCATAACGGCAGTATATTTAGGTGAATTCCGTAAGCTTTTATTTAGGTATAAAATCGATTTTCTTGTACATACACATTTAGCAATCGATATCGAAATGCTCAAATCATTAATTTAACATATTTGAGTAAATTAACCTTCTTTAACGTACTAAAATTTATATAAAGCCATAACAGCATAACGGCGGTGCATTTAGAAGAATTACGTTATCTTATATTTAGGTATAAAGACGATTTTCTTGTATGTACGCATTTAGCAATCGATATCGACATGCTTCAAATCATTAGTTTAACATATTTAAGTTAATAAACCTTCCTTAACGCACTGAAGTCTTCATAAAGCCTTAACGGTATAACTGCAGTGCATTTAGAAGAATTCCGTTATCTTATATTTAGGTATAAAGTCGATTTTCTTGTATATACACATTTAGCAAGCGATATCGAAGTGCCTCAAATCATTAGTTTACCAAATTTAAGTTAATTAACCTTCTTTAACGTATTGAAGTTGATATAAAGCCATGGCGGCATAACGGCAGTGCATTTAGAAGAATTCCATAATCTTATATTTAGGTATAAAGTCGATTTTGTTGTATATACACATTTACCAAGCGATATCGAAATGCTTTAAATCATTAGTTTATCATATTTAAGTTAATTAACCTTCTTTAACGTACTGAAGTTGATATAAAGCCATGGCGGCATAACGGCAGTGCATTTAAAAGAATTCCGTTATCTTATATTTAGGTATAAAGTCGATTTTGTTGTATATACGCATTTAGCAAGCGATATCGAAATGCTTCAAACCATTAGTTTATCATATTTAAGTTAATTAACCTTCTTTGTCTTACTGAAGTTTACATAAAACCATAACGGTTTAACGGCAGTGCATTTGGAAAAATTCCGTAATCTTATATCTAGGAATAAAGTCGATTTTGTTGTATATACACATTTAGCAATCGACATCGAGATGCTTCAAATCATTAGTTTAACATATTTAAGTTAATAAACCTTCCTTAACGCACTGAAGTCTTCATAAAGCCTTAACGGTATAACTGCAGTGCATTTAGAAGAATTCCGTTATCTTATATTTAGGTATAAAGTCGATTTTCTTGTATATACACATTTAGCAAGCGATATCGAAGTGCCTCAAATCATTAGTTTACCAAATTTAAGTTAATTAACCTTCTTTAACGTATTGAAGTTGATATAAAGCCATGGCGGCATTACGGCAGTGCACGTAGAAGAATTCCGTTATCTTATGTTTAGGTATAAAGTCGATTTTCTTGTATGTACACATTTGGCAGGCGTTATCGAAATGCTTCAAATCACTAGTTTATCATATTTAAGTTAATTAACCTTCTCTAACGTATTGAAGTTGATATAAAGCCATGGCGGCATAACGGCAGTGCATTTAGAAGAATTCCGTAATCTTATATTTAGGTATAAAGTCGATTTTGTTGTATATACACATTTAGCAAGCGATATCGAAATGCTTCAAATCATTAGTTTAACATATTTAAGTTAATTAACCTTCTTTAACGTACTGAAGTTGATATAAAGCCATGGCGGCATAACGGCAGTGCATTTAGAAGAATTCCGTAATCTTATATTTAGGTATAAAGTCGATTTTGTTGTATATACACATTTAGCAAGCGATATCGAAATGCTTCAACTCATTAGTTCAACATATTTAAGTTAATAAACCTTCTTTAACGAACTGAAGTTGGCATAAATCCATGGCGGCATAACGGCAGTGCATGTAGAAGAATTCCGTTATCTTATATTTAGGTATAAAGCCGATTTTCTTGTATATACACATTTTGCAAGCGATATCGAAATGCCTGAAATCATTAGTTTACCAAATTTAAGTTAATTAACCTTCTTTAACGTATTGAAGTTGATATAAAGCCATGGCGGCATAACGACAGTACATTTAGAAGAATTCCGTAATCTTATATTTAGGTATAAAGTCGATTTTGTTGTATATACACATTTAGCAAGCGATATCGAAATGCTTCAACTCATTAGTTTAACATATTTAAGTTAATTAATCTTCTTTAACGAACTGAAGTTGGCGTAAAGCCATGGCGGCATAGCGGCAGTGCATTTAGAAGAATTCCGTAATCTTATATTTAGGTATAAAGTCGATTTTCTTGTATATACACATTTAGCAATCGATATCGATATGCTTCAAATCATTAGTTTAACATATTTAAGTTACTTAATCTTCTTTAACGAACTGAAGTTGGCGTAAAGCCCTGGCGGCATAACGGCAGTGCATTTATAAAAAATTTCCGTAATCTTATATTTATGTATAAAGTCGATTTTCTTGTATATACACATTAACAATCGATATCGAAATGCTTCAAATCATTAGTTTAAAATATTTAAGTTAATTAATCTTCTTTAACGAACTGAAGTTGGCGAAAAACCATGTCGGCATAACGGCAGTGCATTTAGAAGAATTCCGTAATCTTATATTTAGGTATAAAGTCGATTTTCTTGTATATACACATTTAGCAATCGATATCGATATGCTTCAAATCATTAGTTTGACATATTTAAGTTAATTATCCTTCTTTTTCTTAGTGAAGTTTACATAAAGCCATAACGGTATAACGGCAGTGCATTTGGAAGAATTCCTTAATCTTTTATCTAGGAATAAAGTCGATTTTGTTGTATATACACATTTAGCAATCGATATCGAGATGCGTTCAACTCATTAGTTTAACATATTTAAGTTAACAAACCTTCTTTAGCGATCTGAAGTTTGCATATAGCCATGACGGCATAACGGCAGTGCATGTAGAAGAATTCCGTAATCTTATATTTAGGTATAAAGTCGATTTTCTTTTATATACACATTTAGCTATCGATATCGAAATGCTTCAAATCATTAGTTTAACATATTTAAGTTAATTAGCCTTCTTTAACGTAATGAAGGTGATATAAACCATGGCGGCATAACGACAATACTTCTGGAAGTACTCCGTAACCTTATGTTTAGATATAAATTCGATTTTCTTTTATATACACATTAAGCAAGCGATATCGAAATGCCTCAAATCATTAGTTTAGCAAATTTAAGTTAATTAACCTTCTTTAACGTACTGAAGTTGATATAAAGCCATGGCGGCATAACGGCAGTGCATTTATAAAAATTCCGTAATCTTATATTTAGGTATAAAATCGATTTTCTTATATGTACACATTTAGCAATCGATATCGAAATGCTTCAAATCATTAGTTTAACATATTAAGTTAATAAACATTTTTTAGCTTACTGAAGTCTACATAAAGCCTTACCGGTATAACGGCAGTGCGCTTAGAAGAATTCCGTAATGTTACAATTTTATTATTAGGTATAAAGTCGATTTTCTTGTATTTACACATATAGCAATCGATATCGAAATGCTTCAAACCATTAGTTTAAAATATTTAAAATAATTAACCTTCTTTAACGTATTGAACTTGATATAAAGCCATGGCGGTATAACGACAGTACATGTGGAAGAATTCCGTAATCTTATATTTAGGTATAAAGTCGATTTTCTTGTATATACACATTTTGCAATCGATATCAAAATGCTTCAAATAACTGGTTTAGCATATTTAAGTTAATTAACCTTCTTTATCTTACTGAAGTTTACATAAAGCCAAACGACATAACGGCAGTATATGTGGCAGAATTCCGTAATCTTATATTTAGGTATAAAGTCGATTTTGTAGTACATACACATTTAGCAATCGATATCGAAAAGCTCCAAATCATTAGTTTAGCATATTTTAGTAAATTAAACTTCTTTAACGTATTGAAAGTGATATAAAGCCATGGTGGCCTAACGACAGTGCATTTAGAAGAATTCCGTAATCTTATATTTAGGTATAAATTCGATTTTGTTTTATATACGCATTTAGCAATCGATATCGAAATGCTTCAAATAACTGGTTTAGCATATTTAGGTTAATTAACCTTCTTTATCTTACTGAAGTTTACTTAAAGACATAACGGCATTACGGCAGTATATTTAGGTGAATTCCGTAAGCTTTTATTTAGGTATAAAATCGATTTTCTTGTACATACACATTTAGCAATCGATATCGAAATGCTCAAATCATTAGTTTAACATATTTGAGTAAATTAACCTTCTTTAACGTACTGAATTTTATATAAAGCCATAACAGCATAACGGCGGTGCATTTAGGAGAATTAGGTTATCTTATATTTAGGTATAAAAACGATTTTCTTGTATGTACGCATTTAGCAATCGATATCGACATGCTTCAAATCATTAGTTTAACATATCTAAGTTAATAAACCTTCCTTAACGCACTGAAGTCTTCATAAAGCCTTAACGGTATAACTTCAGTGCATTTAGAAGAATTCCGTAATCTTGTATTTAGGTATAAAGTCGATTTTGTTGTATATACTCATTTAGCAATCGATATCGAAATGCTTCAAATCATTAGTTTAACATATTTAAGTTAATTAATCTTCTTTAACGAACTGAAGTTGGCGTAAAACCTTGGCGGCATAGCGGCAGTGCATTTATAAAAATTCCGTAATCTTATATTTATGTATAAAGTCGATTTTCTTGCATATGCACATTTAGCAATCGATATCGAAATGCTTCAAATCATTAGTTTAACATATTTAAGTTAATAAGCCTTCTTTAACGTAATGAAGGTGATATTAACCATGGCGGCATAACGACAGTACTTTTGGAAGTATTCCGTAACCTTATGTTTAGATATAAATTCGATTTTCTTTTATATACACATTTAGCAAGCGATATCGAAATGCCTCAAATCATTAGTTTAGCAAATTTAAGTTAATTAACCTTCTTTAACGTATTGAAGTTGATATAAAGCCAAGAATTCCGTAATCTTATATTTAGGTATAAAGTCGATTTTCTTGTATATATGCATTAAGCAATCGATATCGAAATGCTTCAAGTCATTAGTTTAACATATTTAAGTTAATAAACCTTCTTTAACAAACGGAAGTTGGCTTAAAACCTTGGCGGCATAACGGCAGTGCATTTATAAAAATTCCGTAATCTTATATTTATGTATAAAGTCGATTTTCTTATATATACACATTTAGCAATCGATATCGAAATGCTTCAAATCATTAGTTTAACATATCTAAGTTAATTAATCTTCTTTAGCGATCTGAAGTTGGCGTAAAACCTTGGCGGCATAACGGCAGTGTATTTTTAAAAATTCCGTAATCTTATATTTATGTATAAAGTCGATTTTCTTATATATACACATTTAGCAATCGATATCGAAATGCTTCTAATCATTAGTTTAACATATTTAAGTCAATTAATCTTCTTTAACGAACTGAAGTTGGCGTAAAACCTTGGCGGCATAACGGCAGTGCATTTAAAAAAATTCCGTAATCTTTTATTTTTTTGTATAAAGTCGATTTTCTTGTATATATGCATTAAGCAATCGATATCGAAATGCTTCAAGTCATTAGTTTAACATATTTAAGTTAATAAACCTTCTTTAACAAACGGAAGTTGGCTTAAAACCTTGGCGGCATAACGGCAGTGCATTTATAAAAATTCCGTAATCTTATATTTATGTATAAAGTCGATTTTCTTATATATACACATTTAGCAATCGATATCGAAATGCTTCAAATCATTACTTTAACATATATAAGTTAATTAATCTTCTTTAACGAACTGAAGTTGGCGTAAAGCCCTGGCGGCATAACTGCAGTGCATTTAGAAGAATTCCGTAATCTTATATTTAGGTATAAAGTCGATTTTCTTGTATATACACATGTAGCAATCGATATCGAAATTCTTCAAATCATTAGTTTAACATATTTTAAATAATTAACCTTCTTTAACGTATTGAAGGTGATATAAAGCCATGGTGGTCTAACGACAGTGCATTTAGAAGAATTCCGTAATCTTAAATTTAGGTATAAATTCTTTTGTTGTATATACGCATTTAGCAATCGATATCGAAATGCTTCAAATCATTAGTTTAACATATTAAGTTAATAAACATTTTTTAGCTTACTGAAGTCTACATAAAGCCTTACCGGTATAACGGCAGTGCATTCAGAAGAATTCCGTAATGTTACAATTTTATATTTAGGTATAAAGTCGATTTTCTTGTATTTACACATTTAGCAATCGATATCGAAATGCTTCAAATCATTAGTTTAGCATATTTAAGTAAATTAACCTTCTTTAACGTACTGAAATTTATATAAAGCCATAACAGCATAACGGCGGTGCATTTAGAAGAATTAGGTTATCTTATATTTAGGTATAAAAACGATTTTCTTGTATGTACGCATTTAGCAATCGATATCGACATGCTTCAAATCATTAGTTTAACATATCTAAGTTAATAAACCTTCCTTAACGAACTGAAGTTGGCGAAAAACCATGTCGGCATAACGGCAGTGCATGTAGAAGAATTCCGTAATCTTATATTTAGGTATAAAGTCGATTTTGTTGTATATAGACATTTAGCAATCGATATCGAAATGCTTCAAATCATTAGTTTACTATATTTAAGTTAATTAAACATCTTTATTTTACTGAAGCCTACAAAAGCCTTAACGGCATAACGGCAGTGCATTTAGAAGAATTACGTAATCTTATATTTAGGTATAAAGTCGATTTTCGTGTATATACTCATTTAGCAATCGATATCGAAATGCTTCAAATCATAAGTTTAATATATTAAAGTTAATAAAGCTTCTTTAACGCTCTGAAGTTAACACAGAGCCATGGCGGCATAACGGCAGTGCATGTAGAAGAATTCCGTAATATTATATTTAGGTATAAAGTCGATTTTCTTGTATACACAGATTTAGCTATCGATATCGAAATGCTTCAAATCATTAGTTTAACATATTAAGATAATAAACGCTTTTTAGCTTACTGAAGTCTACATAAAGCCTTCACGGTATAACCCCAGGGCATTTAGAAGAATTCCGTAAAGTTATAATTTTAGTTTTAGGTATAAAGTCGATTTTCTTTTATTTACACATTTAGCAATCGATATCGAGATACTTCAACTCGTTAGCTTAACATATTTAAGTTAATAAACCTTCTTCAACGATCTGAAGTTGGCATATAGCCACGGCGGCATTACGGCAGTGCATGTAGTAGAATTCTGTAATCTTATATTTAGGTGTTAAGTCGATTTTCTTTTATATACACAAGTTAATAAACATTTTTTAGCTTACTGAAGTCTACATAAAGCCTTAACGGTATAACGGCAGTCCATGGGGAAGAATTCCGTAACCTTATATTTAGGTATAAAGTCGATTTTCTTGTATATATACATTTCGCAATCGATATTGAAATGCTTCAGATAACTGGTTTAACATATTTAAGTTAATAAACCTCCTTTAGCGAACTGAAGTTGACATAAAGCCATAACGGCAGGGCATTTGGAAGGGTACCGTAGTCTTATATTTAGGTAAAAATTCGATTTTCTTGTATATACACATTTAGCAATCGATATCGAAATGCTTTAAATAACTGGTTTAGCATATTTAAGTTAATTAACCCTCTTTATCTTACTGATGTTTACATAAAGCCATAACGGCAGTATATTTATATGAATTCCGTTATCTTATATTTAGGTATAAAGTCGATTTTGTTGTACATACACATTTAGCAATCGATATCGAAATGCCTCAAATCATTAGTCTAACATATTTGAGTTAATTAACGCTCTTTATCTTACTGAAGTCTACAAAAGCCTTAACGGCATAACGGCAGTGCATTTGGAAGAGTTCCCTTATCTTATATTTAGGTATTAAGTCGATTTTCTTGTATATACGCATTTAGCAATCGATATCGAAATGCTTCAAATCATTAGTTTAACATATTTAAGTTAATTAACCTTCTTTAACGTATTGAAGTTGATATAAAGCCATGGCGGCATAACGACAGTACATTTGGAAGAATTCCGCAATCTTATGTTTAGGTATAAATTCGATTTTCTTGTATATACACATTTAGCAAGCGATATCGAAATGCTTCAAATCATTAGTTTAACATATTTAAGTTAATAAACCTTCTTTAACGAACTGAAGTTAACATAAAGCCATAACGGCATAACGGCAGTGCATTTAGAAGAATTTAGTTATCTTATATTTATGTATAAAGTCGATTTTCTTGTATATACACATTTAGCAATCGATATCAAAATGCTTCAAATCATTACTTTAACATATTTAAGTTAATAAACCTTCTTTAACGAACGGAAGTTGGCATAAAGCCATGGCGGCATAACGGCAGTGCATGTAAAATAATTCCGTTATCTTATATTTAGGTTTTTTGGGCCCGGTTCCCCCTTTTCTATCCACTGTTTGGATTGGATTTTTGTTTCGGGCGTATAATGATGATTCCAAGTTTTGTCTACAGTTATCAATCGGCGCCAAAACTTGGTCGTATTGCCTCTAAACTGAGCCAACAGTGCGCTGGAAATGTTCATGCGCGCACGTTTGTGGTCTAGCGTAAGCAAACGCGGCACATAACGTGCGGACAGCTTTCTCATGCCCAAATCTTGGTTTTATATGTGACAAACACGTTCTTTTGACATCTTCATAATCTCAGCTATTTCCTTAACTTTAATCCGGCGGTCGTCTAATACCAATTGATGAACTTTAGCGATGTTATCGTTAGTGGTTACAGCTTTTGGACCCCCATGACGTTCATCATTTTCCAAGCTCCTGCGACCACGTTTAAATTCAGCTGCCCAAAATTTTATGATGGTAAACGATGGTGCAGAGTCACCGTACACAGAGTCCAACTAATCTTTGATTTGTGAAGGCGTATTGCTTTTCAAAAATAAAAATTTTATTACAGCTCGATATTCAATCTCTTCCATTTTGGGGAAATCACCGAAATAGACTCACAAAAACGACTGTCAAGAGATAATTGCGCGTGATAAATTTCTGAAATTTTGGCGAGTAGAAATAATGATATGCACAATTTGAAGTAGAAACTTTTTTTTTCAGAGGTACCGTTAGCTTTACGTTGAGCTCGGTTATTTATCAGACAGCCCTCGTATTTAAGTTAATTAACGCTCTTTATCTTACTGAAGTCTACAAAAGCCTTAACGGCATAACTGCAGTGCATTTAGAAAAACTACGTAATCTTATATTTAGGTATGAATTCGATTTTCTTGTATATACCCATTTAGCAATCGATATCGAAACGCTTCAAATCATTAGTGTAACATATTTAAGTTAATAAACCTTATTTAACGTATTGAAGGTGACACAAAGCCATGGCGGCATAACGACAGTAGATTTGGAAGAATCCCTTAATCTTATATTTAGGTATAAAGTCGATTTTCTTGTATATACACATTTAGCAATCGACACCGAAATGTTTCAAATCATTAGTTTAACATATTTAAGTTAATTAACCTTCTTTATCTTACTGAAGTTTACATAAAGCCATAACGGCATAACGGCAGTATATATTTGGGTGAATTCCGTAATCTTTTACTTAGGTATAAAATCGATTTTCTTGTACATACACATTTAGCTATCGATATCGAAATGCTTCAAATCATTAGTTTAGCATATTTAAGTAAACTAAACTTGTTTAACTTATTGAAATTTATATAAAGCCTTAACGGTATAACTGCATTGCATTTGGAAGAATTCCGTATCTTATATTTAGGTATAAAGTCGATTTTTTTGTATATACTCATTTAGCAATCCATATCGAAATGCTTCAAATCATTAGTTTAACATATTTAAGTTAATTAACCCTCTTTATCTTACTGAAGTCTACAAAAGCCTTAACGGCACAAGGACAGCGCATTTAGAAGAATTCCGTAATCTTATATTTAGGCATAAAGTCGATTTTCTTGTATATACGCATTTAGTAATCGACATCGAAATGCTTCAAATAACTGGTTTAGCACATTTAGGTTAATTGACCTTCTTTATCTTACCGAAGTTTACATAACGCCATAACGGCATAACGGCAGTATATTTGGGTGAATTCCGTAATCTTTTATTTAGGCATAAAATCGATTTTCTTGTACATACACATTAAGCAATCGATAACGAAATGCCTCAAATCATTAGTTTAGCATATTTAAGTTAATTAACCTTCTTTAACGTACTGAAATTTACATAAAGCCTTAAGGGTATAACTGCAGTGTAATTAGAAGAATTTCGTAATCTTCTATTTAGGGATAAAGTCGATTTTCTTGTATTTACATATTTAGCAATCGATTTTGAAATGCTTCAAATCATTAGTTAACATATTTAAGTTAATTAACCCTCTTAATCTTACTGAAGTCTACATAAAGCCTTAACGGCATAACGACAGTGCATTTTGAAGAATTCAGTTATCTTATATTTAGGTATAACGTCGATTTTCTTGTATTTACACATTTAGCAATCGATATCGAAATGCATCAAATAACTGGTTTAGCGTATTTAAGTTAATTAACCTTCTTTAACGTATTGAAGTTGATATAAAGCCATGGCGGCATAACGGCAGTGCATTTAGAAGAATTCCGTAATCTTATATTTAGGTATAAAGTCGATTTTGTTGTATAAATAGTAAATTTTCAAATCATTAGTTTAACATATTTAAGTTAATAAACCTTCTTTAACGAACTGAAGTTGGCATAAAGCCATGGCGGCATAACGACAGTGCAGGTAGAAGAGTTCCGTAATCTTATATTTAGGTATACAGTCGATTTTATTGTATTTACACATTTAGCAATCGATATCGAAAATCTTCAAATCATTAGTTTAACATATTTAAGTTAGTTAACCTTCCTTAGCGTAATGAAGGTGATATAAAGCCATGGCGGCATAACGACAGTACATGTGGAAGAATTCCGTAATCTTATATTTAGGTATAAAGTCGATTTTCTTGTATATATACATTTCGCAATCGATATTGAAATGTTCCAGATAACTGGCTTAACATATTTAAGTTAATACACCTCCTTTAGCGAACTGAAGTTTACATAAAGCCATAACGGCAGTATATTTGGGTGAATTCCGTAATCTCTTATTTAAGTATAAAATCGATTTTCTTGTACATACACATTTAGCAATCGATATCGAAATGCTTCAAATCATTGGTTTAACATATTTAAATTATTTAACCCTCTTTATCTTACTGAAGTCTACAAACGGCTTAACGGCATAACGGCAAAGCATTTAGAAGAATTACGTAATCTTATATTAAGGTATAAAGTCGATTTTGTTGTATATAAACATTTAGCAATTGATATCGAAATGCTTCAAATCATTAGTTTAACATATTTAAGCTAATTAACCCTCTTTATCTTACTAAAGTCTACAAAAGCCTTAACGGCGTAACGACAGTGCATTCGGAAGAATTCCGTTATCTTATATTAAGGTATAAAGTCGATTTTCTTGTATATACTCATTTAGCAATCGATATCGAAATGCTTCAAATCATTAGTTTAATATATTTAAGTTAATAACGCTTCTTTAACGCACTGAAGATAACATTAAGCCATGGCGGCATAACGGCAGTGCATGTAGAAGAATACCGTAATCTTATATTTAGGCATAAAGTCGATTTTCTTGTATATACACAGATAGCAATCGATATCGAAATGCTTCAAATGATTAGTTTAAAATATTTAAGTTCATTAACCTTCTTTAACGGACTGAAGTTGGCATAAATCAATGGCGGCATAACGGCAGTGCATTTAGAAGAATTCCGTAATCTTATATTTAGGTATAAAGTCGATTTTGTTGTATAAATAGTAAATTTTCAAATCATTAGTTTAACATATTTAAGTTAATTAACCTTCTTTAACGTAATGAAGGTGATATAAAGCCATGGCGGCATAACGACAGTGCAGGTAGAAGAGTTCCGTAATCTTATATTTAGGTATACAGTCGATTTTATTGTATTTACACATTTAGCAATCGATATCGAAAATCTTCAAATCATTAGTTTAACATATTTAATTTAGTTACCCTTCCTTAGCGTAATGAAGGTGATATATAGCCATGGCGGCATAACGGCAGTGCATGTAGAAGAATTCCGTAATCTCATATTTAGGTATAAAGTCGATTTTCTTGTATATACAAATTTACCAATCGATATCGAAATGCTTCAAATAACTGGTTTAGCATATTTAAGTTAATTAACCTTCTTTATCTTACTGAAGTTTACATAAAGCCATAACGGTATAACGGCAGTGCATTTGGAAGAATTCCGTAAACTTATATTTAGGTATAAAGTCGATTTTGTTGTATATACAAATTTACCAATCGATATCGAAATGCTTCAAATAACTGGTTTAGCATATTTAAGTTAATTAACCTTCTTTATCTTACTGAAGCTTACATAAAGCCATAACGGCATAACGGCAGTATATTTATATGAATTCCGTTATCTTATATTTAGGTATAAAGTCGATTTTGTTGTACATACACATTTAGCAATCGATATCGAAATGCTTCAAATCTTTAGTTTAACATATTTAAGTTAATTAACCTTCTTTAACGTAATGAAGGTGACATAAAGCCATGGCGGCATAACGACAGTGCATTTAGAAGAATTCCGTAATCTTATATTTAGGTATAAAGTCGATTTTGTTGTTATACGCATTTAGCAATCGATATTGAAATGCTTCAAATAATTAGTTTAACATATTTAAGTTAATTAACCTTCTTTAACGTATTGTAGTTGATATAAAGCCATGGCGGCATAAGGACAGTACATTTGGAAGAATTCCGTTATCTTATATTAAGGTATAAAGTCGATTTTCTGGTATATATGCATTAAGCAATCGATATGGAAATGCTTCAAAAAACTGATTTAACATATTTAAGTTAACAAACCTTCTTTAACGAACTAAAGTTGGCTTAAGGCCATGGCGGCATAACTAAAGTGCATTTAAAAGAATTCCGTAATCTTATATTTAGGTATAAAGTCGATTTTCTTGTATATACACATTTAGCTATCGATATCGAAATGCTTCAAATCATTAGTTTAACATATTTAAGTTAATTAACCTTCTTTAACGTATTGTAGTTGATATAAAGCCATGGCGGCATAACGACAGTACATTTGGAAGAATTCCGTAGTCTTATTTTTATGTAAAAAGTCGATTTTCTTGTATATACACATTTAGCGATCGATATCGAGATGCTTCAACTCATTAGTTTAACATATTTATGTTAATAAATCTTCTTTAACGATCTGAAGTTGGCATATATCCATGGCGGCATAACGGCAGTGCATTTAGAAGAATTCCGTTATCTTATATTTAGGTATAAAGTCGATTTTCTAGTATATACACATTTAGCCATCGATATCGAAATGCTTCAATTCATTAGTTTAACATATTAAGTTAATAAACGCTTTTTAGCTTACAGAAGTCTACATAAAGTCTTAACGGTATAACGGCAGTGCATTTAGTAGAATTCCGTAATCTTATATTTAGGTATAAAGTCGATTTTGTTCTATATATACACATTTTGCAGTCGATATCGAAATGCTTCAAATAACTGGTTTAGCATATTTAAGTTAATTAACCTTTTTTATCGTACTGAAGTTTACATAAAGCAGTAACGGCATAACGGCAGATTATTTATATGAATTCCGTTATCCTATATTTAGGTATAAAGTCGATTTTTTTGTACATACACATTTAGCAATCGATATCGAAATGCTTCAAATCATTAGTTTAACATATTTAAGTTAGTTAACCCTCTTTACCGTAATGAAGGTGATATAAAGCCATGGCGGCATAACGACAGTGCATTTAGAGAAATTCCGTGATCTTATATTTAGGTAGAAAGTCGATTTTGTTGAAATGCTTCAAATCATTAGTTTAACATATTTCAGTTAATTAACCTTCTTTAACGTATTGAAGTTGATATAAAGCCATGGCGGCATAACGACAGTAGATTTGGAAGAATACCGTAATCTTATATTTAGGTATAAAGTCGATTTTGTTGTATATACGCATTTAGCAATCGATATCGAAATGCTTTAAATCATTAGTTTAACATATTTAAGTTAATTAACCTTCTTTAACGTATTGAAGTTGATATAAAGCCATGGCGGCATAACGACAGTACATTTGGAAGAATTCCGCAGTCTTATATTTAGGTATAAAGTTAATTTTCTTGTATATAAACATTTAGCAATCGATATCGAAATGCTTCAAATCATTCGTTTAACATATTTAAGTTAATTAACCTTCTTTAAGGATCTGAGGTTGGCACATAGCCATGGCGGCATAAGAATTCCGTAATCTTATATTTAGGTATAAAGTCAATTTTCTTGTATATACACATTTAGCTATCGATATCGAAATGCTTCAAATCATTCGTTTAACATATTTATGTTAATAAACCTTCTTTAACGATCTGAAGTTGGCATGTAGCCATGGCGGCATAACGGCAGTGCACGTAGAAGAATTCCGTTATATTATATTTAGGTATAAAGTCGATTTTCTTGTATATACACATTTAGCTATCGAAATCGAAATGCTTCATATCATTAAATTAACATATTAAGTTAATAAATGCTTTTTAGCTTACTGAAGTCTACGTAAAGCCTTAACGGTATAACGGCAGTGCATTTAGAAGAATTCCGTAATATTATAATTTTATATTTAGGTATAAAGTCGATTTTCTTGTATTTACACATTTAGCAATCGATATCGAAATGCTTCAAATCATTAGTTTAACATATTTAAGTTAATTAACCTTCTTTAACGTAATGAAGGTGAAATAAAGCCATGGCGGCATAACGACAGTGCATTTAGAAGAATACCGTAATCTTATATTTAGGTATAAAGTCGATTTTGTTGTATTTACACATTTAGCAATCGATATCGAAATGCTTCAAATCATTAGTTTAACATATTTAAGATAATTAACCCTCTTTATCTTACTGAAGTCTACAAAAGCTTTAACGGCATAACGGCAGTGCATTTGGAAGAGTTCCGTAATCTTATATTTAGGTATTAAGTCGATTTTCTTGTATAAGCGCATTTAGCAATCGACATCGAAATGCTTCAAATCATTAGTTTAACATATTTAAGTTAATAACCTTCTTTAACGAACTGAAGTTAACATAAAGCCATAACGGCATAACGGCAGTGCATTTAGAAGAATTCCGTTATCTTATATTTAGGTATAAAGTCGATTTTCTTGTATATACACATTTAGCAATCGATATCAAAATGCTTCAAATCATTAGTTTAACATATTTACGTAAATTAGTCTTCTTTATCTTACAGAAGTCTACAAAAGCCTTAACGGCATAACTGCAGTGCATTTGGAAGAGTTCCGTTATCTTAAATTTAGGAATTAAGTCGATTTTGTTGTATATACGCATTTAGCAATCGACATCGAAATGCTTCAAATCATTAGTTTAACGTATTTAAGATAATTAACAATCTTTATCTTACTGAAGTCTACAAAAGCCTTAACGGCATAACGGCAGTGCATTTGGAAGAGTTCTGTAATCTTATATTTAGGTATTAAGTGGATTTTCTTGTATATACGCATTTAGCAATCGACATCGAAATGCTTCAATTAACTGGTTTAGCATATTTAGGTTAATTAGCCTTCTTTATCTTAACGAAGTTTACATAAAGCCATAAGGGCAGTATATTTGGGTTAATTCCGTAATCTTTTATTTAGGTATAAAATCGATTTTCTTGTACATACACATTTAGCAATCGATATCGAAATGCTTCAAATCATGAGTTTAACATAATTAAGCTAATTAACACTCTTTATCTCACTAAAGTCTACAAAAGCCTTAACGGCGTAACGACAGTGCATTCGGAAGAATTCCGTTATCTTATATTTAGGTATAAAGTCGATTTTCTTGTATATACGCATTTAGCAATCGATATCGAAATGCTTCAAATCATTGGTTTAATATATTTAAGTTAATAACGCTTCTTTAACGCACTGAAGTTAAAATAAAGCCATGGCGGCATAACGGCAGTGCATGTAGAAGAATTCCGTAATCTTATATTTAGGCATAAAGTCGATTTTCTTGTATATACACATATAGCCGTCGATATCGAAATGCTTCAAATAACTGGTTTAGCCTATTTAGGTTAATTAGCCTTCTTTATCTTACCGAAGTTTACATAAAGCCATAACGGCAGTATATTTGGGTTAATTCCGTAATCTTTTATTTAGGTATAAAATCGATTTTCTTGTACATAAACATTTAGCAATCGATATCGAAATGCTTCAAATCATTAGTTTAACATATTTAAGTTAATTAACCCTCTTTATCTTACTGAAGTCTACAAACGGCTTAGCGGCCTAACGGCAAAGCATTTAGAAGAATTACGTTATCTTATATTTAGGTATAAAGTCGATTTTGTTGTATATACACATTTAGCAATCGATATCGAAATGCTTCAAATCATTAGTGTAACATATTTAAGCTAATTAAAAATCTTTATCTTACTAAAGTCTACAAAAGCTTTAACGGCGTAACGACAGTGCATTCGGAAGAAGTCCGTTATCTTATATTTAGGTATAAAGTCGATTTTCTTGTATATACTCATTTAGCAATCGATATCGAAATGCTTCAAATCATTAGTTTAATATATTTAAGTTAATAAACCTTCTTTAACGAACTGAAGTTGGCATAAAGCTATGGCGGCATAACGGCAGTGCATGTAGAAGAATTCTGTTATCTTATATTTAGGTATAAAGCCGATTTTCTTGTATATACACATTTAGCAATCGATACCGAAATGCTTCAAATCATTAGTTTAACATATTTAAGTTAATCAACCTTCTTTAACGAACGGAAGTTGGCATGAAGCCATGGCGGCATAACGACAATACATTTGGAAGAATTCCGTAGTCTTATATTTATGTATAAAGTCGATTTTCTTGTATACACACATTTAGCTATCGATATCGAAATGCTTCAAATCATTAGTTTAACATATTTAAGTTAATAAACGCTTTTTAGCTTACTGAAGTCTACATAAAGCCTTAACAGAATAACGGCAGTGCATTTAAAAGAATTCCGTAATCTTATATTTAGGTATAAAGTCGATTTTCATGTATATATGCATTAAGCAATCGCTATCGAAATGCTTCAAATCATTAGTTTAACATATTTCAGTTAATAAACCTTCTTTAACGAACGGAAGTTGGCAAAAAAGCCATGGCGGCATAACGACAATACATTTGGGTGAAATCCGTAAACTTTTATTTAGGTATAAAATCGATTTTCTTGTACACACATTTAGCAATCGATATCGAAATGCTTCAAATCATGAGTTTAACATATTTAAGCTAATTAACCCTCTTTATCTTACTAAAGTCTACAATAGCCTTAACGGCGTAACGGCAGTGCATTCGGAAGAATTCCGTTATCTTATATTTAGGAATAAAAACGATTTTCTTGTATATACACATTTAGCAATCGATATCGAAATGCTTCAAGACGTTAGTTTATTATATTTAAGTTAATAACGCTTCTTTAACGCACTGAAGTTAACATAAAGCCATGGCGGCAAAACGGCAGTGCATGTAGAAGAATTCCGTAATCTTATATTTAGGCATAAAGTCGATTTTCTTATACACACACATTTAGCAATCGATATCGAAATGCTTCAAATCATGAGTTTAACATATTTAAGCTAATTAACCCTCTTTATCTTACTAAAGTCTACAAAAGCCTTAACGGCGTAACGACAGTGCATTCGGAAGAATTCCGTAATCTTATATTTAGGCATAAAGTCGATTTTCTTGTATATACACATATAGCAATCGATATCGAAATGCTTCAAATCATTAGTTTAACATATTTAAGTTAATAAACCTTCTTTAACGAACTGAAGTTAACATAGAGCCATAACGGCATAACAGCAGTGAATTTAGAAGAATT
The DNA here is from genome assembly GCA_027475135.1 of Bactrocera correcta. Classification (NCBI taxonomy): domain Eukaryota; kingdom Metazoa; phylum Arthropoda; class Insecta; order Diptera; family Tephritidae; genus Bactrocera; species Bactrocera correcta. The sequence continues at coordinate 18,957 of JAPZAG010000512.1, forward strand.
CCGTTATCTCATATGTTTGGTATAAAGTCGATTTTCTTGTATATACGCATTAAGCAATCGACATCGAAATGCTTTAAATCATTAACTTAACATATTTAAGTTAGTTAACCTTCTTTAACGTAATGAAGGTGATATAAAGCCATGGCGGCATAACAACAGTGCATTTAGAAGAATTCCGTAATCTTATATTTAGGAATAAAGTCGATTTTCTTGTATATACGCATTTAGCAATCGATATCGAAATGTTTTAAATATTAGTTTAACATATTTAAGTTAATTAAACTTCTTTAACGTATTGAAGTTGATATAAAGCCATAGCGGCATAACGACAGTACATTTGGAAGAATTCCGCAGTCTTATATTTAAGTATAAAGTCAATTTTCTTGTATATACACATTAAGCAATCGATATCGAAATGCTTAAAATCATTAGTTTAACATATTTAAGTTAATAAACCTTCTTTAACGAACTGAAGTTAACATAAAGCCATAACGGCATAACGGCAGTGCATTTAGAAGAATTCCGTTATCTTATATTTAGGTATAAAGTCGATTTTGTTGTATATACGCATTTAGCAATCGATATCGAAATGCTTTAAATCATTAGTTTAACATATTTAAGTTAATTAACCTTCTTTAACGATCTGAAGTTGGCATAAAGCAATGGCGGCCTAACGGCAGTGCATTTAGAAGAATTCCGTAATCTAATATTTAGGTATAAAGTTGATTTTGTTGTATAAATATACACATTTAGCAATCGATATCGAAATGCTTCAGATCATTAGTTTAACATATTTAAGTTAATTAACCTTCTTTATCGTATTGATGTTGATATAAAGCCATGGCGGTATAACGACAGTACATTTGGAAGAATACCGTAATCTTATGTTTAGGTATAAATTCGATTTTCTTGTATATACACATTTAGCAATCGATATCGAAATGCCTCACATCATTAGTTTAACATATTTAAGTTAATAAACCTTCTTTAACGAACTGAAGTTAACATAAAGCCATAACGGCATAACGGCAGTGCATTTAGAAGAATTCCGTTATCTTATATTTAGGTATAAAGTCGATTTACTTGTATATACGCATTTAGCAATCGACATCGAAATGCTTTAAATCATTAGTTTAACATATTTAAGTTAGTTAACCTTCTTTAACGTAATGAAGGTGATATAAAGCCATGGCGGCATAACAACAGTGCATTTAGAAGAATTCCGTAATCTTATATTTAGGTATAAAGTCGATTTTCTTGTATATACGCATTTAGCAATCGATATCGAAATGTTTTAAATATTAGTTTAACGTATTTAAGTTAATTAAGCTTCTTTAACGTATTGAAGTTGATATAAAGCCATAGCGGCATAACGACAGTACATTTGGAAGAATTCCGCAGTCTTATATTTAAGTATAAAGTCAATTTTCTTCTATATACACATTTAGCAATCGATATGGGAAAAGCTTAAAATCATTAGTTTAACATATTTAAGTTAATAAACCTTCTTTAACGA